>QVNZ01023134.1:0-22927 GCA_014825645.1 Pseudomyrmex dendroicus | reverse complement strand
TTCCCTCATTTTTCCCTTTTCCCATTTCTTCCCTCTAAAGGTTAAAAATTCCCCAAAATGGGAAATTTTCCCACAAAGTGGAAACACTGATAATGACGGCAAACATTTCTGAAGCATGTTTGTGAATTGTCTCGTAATAATTGTGTTTGTACTTCAGTAACGCGCGTATGAGAGATTTATTTACACTGTAAAACAATCATTTCTTATTTGCATTAGTATTTTTATTTAAATATATCATACAAGATACGTGCATTTTGCGCGCATTTTGTTTTTTTTTTCCTCGTTTCAAAGCCGATGTATTAGATTTCTTTTTACGACACGAGCATAAATTTTCAAGAGAGAATTCGCATTTTTTATAGGTCGCTACGCTAATGAGACGATGTTGGGCGCAGGATTCCGCGGACCGGCCAGACTTTCCAGCGCTGAAGCAAACCATTCGTAAAATTAATAAGTGAGTAATTCCACGCCGTGAATTATATCGTTAGCGTCGTAAAGTCATCTCAACGCTCTCTCGCTTCTTTCTCTCTCTCTCTCTCTTTCTCACTTTCTTTTTCTTACTCTCTCTCTCACTTTATCTCGCGATTTACAGCGCGAGTCTCGCACGCGCGGTTTTAATTGCGATTGAGTCGTCATTGACGTCACCGGAAAAACGTCGCGTATACGCAATTTGACTCGGCGGACTCGAAGCCAGGGTAAAATTTGTCCTTGGGCAAATTTTAATGATCTACTCTCTCATTAAGCTAAAAGCCTGCGTCCGAGCGCACAGGGACGTTGCTGATGTGTAGAGAGGCTGCGATAAAAAAGAATGCTCGCGGTGTATTGTCCATTGAATTACTCTGAAACACCTCGATAAACCTCGGCGGCAGCGGTGTAACGCGAAATAATACAGCGGGCAAGTACGCGGGGATTGTAAAACTCGCGGTAACGCTCGCTATCAGAAGAACACATTAACTGCATTATCCGGCTATTGTACGTCTGACGTTATTTCCGTCCCGTTTGCTTTGCCGTTCCGGGATTGTCGTTGCGTTTTACGCGGACATATATCGGAAGTGTCGATAAACGTGAAATGATACTCCCTCCGACATCGGAATCGGTTCCGTAACGCGTGTCTCTTCACGCGTACAGCAAATGAAGTCATGATTCAAGTCGAAAAAAACCGAGAATCGAGTGATCTGTGCTGGCTGCGATCTCCGGTGTCACCGATATCGCACGTCGAACAGTGTGTGTGTTGTTCGTATTCAATGCGGCAAATTGTGGAAACCATTGTGTCGCGGCACAAAGCGTTCGCAACGGGAGGAAGAGAAGAAAAGCGCGGGAGTTTCGCGATATCTGTTTTTTCACCGCGAATATTTCTTTCTTCTTTTCGCGTGAAAAAGAGCGGTCAGTCACCCCTGCTCTTTGGCCATTATATTGACATAGTTTTCGACCTATCCCGCGCTGTGCATCATCTCGTGCTCGAGAAATCCAAAGCCACCGTCGAGCTCACAGGCGCGCGCGATAACTCAGTAGGTCAATTACTGCACGGCAACGAGCGTGCTGTGCGATAATTCCGGACGCGGTCGAGCCTCACCCCGCGCGTTTTAAGAAATGGGCGAGTTGTGAAAATTAAAGCGAGAGAAAAGCTCAAGATCGTGAATAAGGAAAAGGCCGAAATCAGCCGTGTCATCGGCGATCGATCATTCTCCGGGGAAAATAGTATTTTCTTACGAGGCGCTGCCTTGTTGAAGATTTATACTATAAATCAAATTATTACTGAATCACCCTCGCGAGATTATTTTTCTTTGTGAGAAAGAAAAGATCTCGTGTGTGTCTTCTAGAGAGAAGTTTCACATTTTCGTGATCATTATCTGATTCAAGCTTTCGCTTGGAAAAGTGTGCGACTTCAAGATTAGAGAAAGAAGTGAGAGAAAGATTGGCGCATGCAGATTTTCCTCGCTTTTGCATTTATAATTAATGTATTGTAGTTACGCATAATTTTTTCTCATCTTACTTTTATCGCGCGCTAGAATTCGAGGTATGAGTAAAAAAAAATTTTATTAATTTCTCGCGGAAAAAGCAAGTCAATCGACATTGAACGACATCTTCGATGAACGGGCTGTTTCGACAAGCGGCTCGCGCTTGATCGAGAGCTTCAGATCTCATTTATCTTCAACGCGGTTTTATCACGTAGTGCTCGTGAACTATTTTTTATTTTCATTTTCGACCACAGTGCCCGAATGAATTGGATCGACGTGACGTTCGTTGATTGACTTTTGTTGGCTATGACTTTCGCGGCTTCGAGAGACGTGCGTGCATATTTGCAAAACTGTTGTTAAACATACTGGATATATAGTAAAACACATATTTATCAAATATATCGATTAAAAGTAAATCAATTTAATGTGTAAAATATTAAATAAATATTTGACAAATATTAATTAAGTTATAAAATTATGTTTTTGATACGATTGTCGATGAAAAATATATTTCGTAACTTCAAAACAATTAATACGCGCGCATTTGTGAGGTAAAAATTTCAAAGTGGCACGTGATACACACGTGTGTATGTGCTTGAATTAAAACGATTATTCGACACTTCTAATTTAACAAAACTTTGATGAACAAGAGCTTCAAACGTCATATCGTTGTGACAGGATTAAATTCTGATTCGCTCTATTTGTGGTAAAGTTGATATGTGTGTTGTTGCGAAAGTTCTGTAACAACGTTACAGGCTTGTCAGGATATCTAGAACTGACACTATATGTACATATACATACGCATATATATATATATATATATATATATACATTGGACTGAGAGAGAAATAGAGAATCCCTTTAAACTTTTCAAAGTTTGCTTATTCAGAGAACAACATAGAAATATTAAAGCTGAAAAGTTCAAAACTTTAAAGTACTTTCTAATTAATCCGATACGCTCATTTGTTTCTAACGATCGGTGTATTTGTTTTTTCTCACAACAAAGACAATTTTTAACAAATAACTCCGAACAAAAATCTAAAATTATATATGGACAAATTTTTTATTCGTAGTTACGTATAATTACGTACTTACAATCATATATGAGATCGTTTCAATATATTTTATACAGAATTATATATAGAAATTATTTGTAACCAGACGTGGAATTTGTTCATGTGTGCAAGATTTTTTCCGTAATTATAGTTTATATATATATATATATATACTTTACAAACTATTTAGATCGTAACTTTTACATGGTAGAGATACGTAGTATATATCTGCTGACATTATCGCAATTGTTTGATATATGCTTGCAGTTTTTGCGCTAATTAATCACAATCATCTTCGGGGGAAAATGCCGCACGTGTTTACAGGTGCAGATACGTTGTTGCATAATTTTTATGTCAGAATCGTTGCATACCATTATCATACGTTTAGCGGGAAAAAAGCATATTGATTGAAGCATTTACCGATCGAACAAAACATTAATAAGAACGAAATATTTTAATATTGTTTGCGTTTATTTTTTTATTTATTTTCAATAAATTGCGCGGATTAATCTCGCGAATTTATTAATAAACGCGACGCGCGAACGATAAAATTCGTATTATTAAATTTCCACATCGTCGTCGACACACACATTAGATGCATTGTTTCGCGCACAATGTGCAAGCGGAATATTAAGTGATCATATAATAGTTCTCACATGAATATACAGTGGCGCAATACTATAAATGTGTGTCGTACAAAAGTAAAGCTCGGTGTGAGTTATTTCGGATTAATATATTCGAGAAACTAATTGTGTCTAACAAAATCTCGTGTGTGCCGCGCAACAGTTGATGAAGTTTAGGAAATGGGGAACACACGATTGCAAGGAAGAAGAGAGAGAGAGAGAGAGAGAGAGAGAAAGCAGAGAGAGACAAAATGAGCAAATTTAATACAACCGTAATAAATGCAAAAATTGGACAACGCGGAATATTCCTTCGCGTTTTATATTCGCATTTAACAAAGAGATTTTCCGGGACGTTTCGCTAAAACGCACGCACGCACTTTTTCAATAGTAGAACTTTTTCTCATTACATTTTCCGATATTTATACGCCGAGTTTCCATTTTGCGGTGGTTTTGTGGTCGAAACTCGTAAAGCGGAAGCGAGCCCGCGATACGTATTCAATATGCTACTCCCCGCGGTACGCGAATGAATACTACTTCTGTGTGAAGACGAAACGGGAGAAGGGGTGTGTGCAGGAGAGAGGCACACACGCATTGATCATCTTCGGTGTTCGGAGCTGCAGGCAAATACGTGATTGGCAGTGGTAGATTAAAACGGTCGATATATGTGCTCGAGATTTGCGCCCGCTCATCGCGATATATCGAAGCCCGAAATCTCACGTACAGTAACGTTTGTCGTTTTACAGGAAATTTTTATTATCGAAAGAATTTCGACGCGCGATATATAGTTCTAAAGTTAAATCACCTTTGCGTTCGACGACAGGGGGATTGAGACCGGAGAAAAATTTCACCGTAACTAAATAAGGACTCTGGCAACGCGAAACGTGCACTTCCTTTGATCGGCGCATCGGAAGTTATTTCAGCTACATAAAGAGACGAGAATTCTTCACGACAGCAATGATTCGCAACGTATATGTTCTCTGTATGTTTTTTTTTTTTTTTTTTTTTGCTCGTCTATTTTTTGATGTCTGGTGTATTTCCATCTCTTTGGTCTCATTTATACGAGTAATTAAATTATCGGTATAATGCAGAAAGAATCGGGAAAGACACGTGAAAAATAAAAAGAAAGATGAAAGAGATTACTAATCCGAAGAGATACAGTCGTGAAAAAAAGCTCGCGACATACTTACGTACACAGAGGCAAAACTGGGATGGAAGAGAGAGGATCGATAAATTAAAAGATAAATGAGAGCTAAAGAAGAATTTTTCCAGTAAAAGAGAAAACATGTTTCTTGCAAAAAGTAAGGAGAGCGAGCAAGAAAACGATCGTCATCGATCACGCACTTGAGTAGAATTCCTATCATATTTCACGCGCGGTGAAGTTGAAATTGAATATACAAAGTGTAACAATTTTAGGCCAAGTTTGCCAGTAATTTTTTTTGGAGAATTGCGACAATAGTACGAAACAGTGTCGCGCAATTTCAAAGACTCTTTAATGTGTCTTGTGCTCGATTCCAAAAAAAGATGATCTTAAGAAAGTTTCTCTTTGGGATTTAATTCTGATTATCCTTGCGAGAGAAATCGTCTTTATACGACAATTGACTCCTACGTAGGACGTGTTAGACTTTTATGCATAACTCTCGTGTACCGATATTACATTATAAATCACGTCATATTTTATAAAGCAACGATGCGCGCGCGCGAAAAATATCTAATACACCTGCCTCGCACAAAGAGAAATCTCTCTCGTATTATTTTTCGTTTCGAGTTGTGAAATCAAATTGGAAAATAACTATTTTATAACATTTTACGGATCATATATTGGATTGATCTTTTTATCGGCTAAAATATATTCAGCGTAAAGTTTTGTTATGCGATTTATGCGGGTTTAGGAAGATTTAATTGTTGCAATTGTTTTAAATAAACTAAATTACGCATTTTTCTTGATTTTGTGATAAAGAGAAGCAATTGATTATTCAACAAGTTTGTATATATACAATCTGTTTTATCGAGTCTTTTGTGTGAAATTTTGGTTTCGTAGTCTTATGTAGTTTTTTCAATTCGATAAGAATAAAAAAGATTGTTTTCTGTGCGGTACATTTTATATTTTGTTTAAATTTGCTGACGACAGTGCGGAATCGAGCTAATGTCGCAGCGTGATTTAAACTAGTGTTTGTGTGCGCGAGATAGAAGGCTGGGCTTGTTTGCGCGTATCTGCAAGCAATATATGCTTCAATTCACACACACACGCACACACATACAAACACTCTCGCTCATCCTTATTCGCTTTTGTACATCGTCAAACATCATTTTGTTTCATCCGCACATCATAGAGCACGCGTGCGCGCGCGCGCGCGCTCAACTTCATTGACAAGTTATATGTAACTTTGAAAATATCACAGCCGACGCTTGCTTTTGTTTAAATAGAAACACATATTTCAGAGTCACTTATCACTCGCTTTTTCGAAGTGTAATTTATTCTCGATTCTCGAGAGTGCATCATAAAATTCCTTCGATTTTTCTCGCGCTTCGCGAGAACAAAATGCCGGTCAATATATATGTTAATATCGTCTTTTCATATTCTGTTGATTGAGCGTTTTTTTTTCTGTCATCTACAGATTTTTCACATATTATTGAGATTACTTTTTATGCAAAAAAACAAATCTCTTTTAGTCCTTGTTATTACGAGAAAAGACTTTTGATGGAAAAATAATATTCATAAAAGCTCTGATCCAATTGACATACACACACACGCGCACACACACACACAGACAAAAAGTACCGTAAAATAATGATATTCAAGTTTCATGACGCAGGAGCATGGCACATCAATTTCTCCAACACTAATATCGTTACAATGTCTCTTTGAGAGACGATCATGCGACATGACTCTCTGAACAACTATACCTACTACACACTGTATATTCTCTATATGCACACGGAGATAGACTTAGACTTAAAGTTAACGAACACGTGGACTATGTCACATACGCTGACACGCGTCACGCTGCAAGTCGCGAAACTTTAGATCGAACAAGATAATTACGTGTGTTCGATACATATATTTTGTAAAGGAAATTACGCAAACTAGCGCGTAAAAGCCTCCGGCCGGCTGATGATATTAAAGTCGGCAAAGTGAAACGCGAGATCCTTTCGCAAACGTTCGGCTGACTAGTATTACGTGGAAAATAAAGAAGTGTCAAAATTACTGAAATATCTTATCTTTTGCCGCTATTTTTGAAATTATAAGAAAAGAGAGATAATGAGAGAGCAGAGATTAACAATCGAATTATTTATATAAGCGTGGTATCACAATTTTATTTATAAAATTGTTGATTTTTCTTTTCGTGCGCGCGAAAAATTACCGAGGTTTTATATCCCGCGTATTTTTCTCCCCTCTATGCAAATTACTTGCTGACGTAATGTAATCCCGAACAATTTAATGTAAAGCCTTGAGACACATTTCTTCCGGCAAAGAGACACGTATCAAAGAATTTTCCGTTTCATAAATTACGTTGGCATGGCGCAGCAATATGCTTAGCATTTTTGTCACAAGAGAGCGGACGAAAAGCTACTTTTCTTCGTTTGTATTTGGATTTCATTTTCCTACACTGTGTATGTGCATGCCGTTATATTTACGTCGCTATCAGCAATTCATAATTCATGAAATAATACTTATTGTATTAAAGTATGTAATATAATAGAGTTAATAATTTCAAATAATTGCACAATGTTGTTCAATTCAAATTTATAATTGTTTTTCGCATTCTCTCCGGAACTATATATTGTTTTATTATTCTATTTAATTATTTAATTATTTGATTTTCCAACATTTTATTCTCATGCGCACGGATTAATTATAAATACAGCATTATATCTCCGTTAAGAATGAATCTCTTCTCCGAGTAATATTATTACAAATGCAAAATAAATAATTAAGCTTAGTTAGTGCAAATGAGATATAAAGCGAGTTGCTTACGAAAGATCCGTGCAATCTAGAAACGGTACTTATCTCTTGAAGAACAGCGCTTATTGAAAGAAAAGGTCACGGAAAGAAGAAACAGTTACGCAAGTAGTTTTTCAAGAGGTTCATATTATTCGCAAAATTTTCGCAGAAACTTCGTGAGTATATTCGGTTTTTCGGAGGTTTTAGAAGAGTTCTCATGTATAAAACTTTACTTCTTCTGTCTAAAATCAAGCAGCAAAATTTTCCAGCGTTGCAAAGTGAGTCGGCAAATGTAATAATGAATATTTATTTTGCGCGATATGTCAAGCCAGATTGACACGAGTTTTTTTTAATGATGTCGCAAAGTACAATAATCGATACATCGTTTAATTGACTGCTATAAAAAGAAAACATTCATTTAATATCGTTTATTAATATCATTTGATTCATTAATATTATTTACACACAGAATGGATATATATGAAATAAGATAATGATTTTATACAAAATTTGTTTTCGAAAGGATATCGAACTAATCAAATTAATCGATCAATTGTAGCTTGTAACGACTTTACACACATTTATATTGCGACCAAAATTAAACAAAGTTACGAAGGCGATAGAAATTGTATCGATTTTGTCTCTGTATCTCTATCTCTCTTTCTCTCTGTGCGCATCTTTTAATTTTTTTTTTATTGAACAAGAACTAATTTTTGACAAATGGTGCGCGCGTTATTGCGTCGATAGAATGTGACTTATAGTATATTTTTTCGAAACATTTCACAACGATGATAAAGCTGATCCGTTCCGTCGTTTGTTTTACGATGGGCTGTCAATGTTTTTTTTTTTTTAATAAAAAAAAATAGAGTTTGTTTGATTTTCTGAACGCCGCACGTTCCGCATCAAAAAGAATATCTACTGAAAAGAAATCTATTAATTTTTCTGTGTAAAATTACACGCGCACATTTACACTTACATTCACCTATATATACTTCTCGGAACATTATTTCTCTTAAAAGCAGCCAGCTTTTCTTTTCTTTTCGTAATTCTCATGTTGTGCTGAGAAGTCCAAATGGGAACGAGGTTTCTCGTCGGATTGTGAGTTTTTATTGAAATATATACGTATTACAGTAGAGAAGAAGGGAAACCGGTTTTTATAATGTGCTGTCAGAAGGGATTCAAAGGATAGAGAAAAAAAGAGAAAACGAGAATCAGTTTTTTTTTTTTTTTTTTATTCGTTTAATCATTTAAATGAAATGAAATAGAATAATCTCATAACAAGCGCTTAATTTGCACGCAAATTGTGTCTCGTTGAGAAATATACTCTTCCGAGATGAGAAAGCGACTTGATTCACAAAATCTTAAGCGAAGCGGTTTATAACCGGTTTGATGACTTACAGAGTCAATAATCACAGTCGCAAACAATTCCCGATATCGGTTTCTCTGTACCTGTGTGATATAGGTATGCTGTTTGTCCGACTGCAATCATACTGCGATTGAATTAATTGTCTTTGCGAAGAGGTTCGCTATGTTCCGATTGAGGTTTATCCTATTTTCCGCGCTTCGGCGGTCGTTTGCGTCTCGTAAACCGAACAATAGTTTGCGAATTCGCGGAATTTCGTTTTCCTGCGGATGATACATAGCCCATTCGACAAAACTATTCGATAACACTATACGTACGACTTTTATGTGTGTTGTTCATATATTATATCTATTTAGCTTCGATTCCGATTTGAGTTTCCACTGCGGTGATATGTGTAATCACAACTGCAGAATAAATATATACGGAGAATGCGTGTGTGTCTGTTTCAGAGACTACGAAAGCAGCAATATTTTGGACAATTTGCTGTCCCGTATGGAACAGTACGCGACAAACTTGGAAACGCTGGTGGAAGAACGCACGGCGGATTATCTCGACGAGAAACGTAAATGCGAGGAACTCCTTTACCAGTTACTACCGAAGTAAGTTTTCGCAGAACGCGAGTATAAAGCAGAATTTTCATCAGAAAACCAGAGACCGTTATAATATTTGACAAGTACCGTTGAGAATTCACTCCGAGTATCTTTTGGCTAAGAACGGTAAATATATTCAAATGGTCAATTATTGTTGGAAAATACTTTCGAAACAGTCTCTACAGTCTTTTTCCATCTTGGGAAGAGGTTTTACTATCTAAAATTTATCGTACGTGTTCCTTCTATGAAATCGCAACAACATTTCTAATTTCGCAAATTACTTCACATTGTCACAGAGAGATCGTGAAGTCGCAAAGAGAAAAAAAATGCGAACTACTGAAACGTTAAGAATAGATTGAAAGATAGATTAAAATAGACTTTTACAATATTATTTTTTTCTAAATCGGAATTCATTTTTCATCAATCATTAGGGAAAGAGCAAAAATAAAAGTACAGAACAGTGTATAGGAGAACAGTGTGTAGAAGTCATATAAAAAGTTTTGAAAAATTCAGAAACAAATAGATACATTGCTTTTAACCAGTTCAAGTAAAATCGAAAAACACATTTGCAAATTGACGGGAGAGATTTAAATTAATCACAAGTGAGATTGATCCGCAAATTGATGAAACGCTCTCGTTTCACTTTTTTCTACCTGTATAGAATTATTTTTATCATTTTTTTTGACATTTTTTTTTTTTTTTTTTTTTTTTTTGACACTAAATTCAATATTAAAGAAAATTCAATACAAAAAATTTGTTTCAATAATGCAGTTTGCTTATTCGAATAGTTTATTCGTGTTTGGATTTTGAATTTGTTTTATGACCGGCTTGGATTGAATTTTTATTTGCATTTGTGCCGGCGTTCGCGACAGCGTGTGTATTATTTACTGGGATTTCTGTATCAGCAAAAATATGCTAATCCAAGTTACCTACCGGGAATAAATCAGTAGGACATAAATGTATACGAGCGCGTATTCGTGTTCTATACAGCGAACCCGCATGTGCTAAAGCATTAAAACCACTAATTAGACATTTGCAATAAATGCAGTTAGCCAATGTATATAGACTTTGGCATCGCGGCGTGAAAATATTCGATCGTGTAACAATCTGAAGAATCTGTTCGCCTATTGCAGAGAGCGTGAAATTGAACGGCGGTGATATGGAAATGGAATGAATCGGTCAAATCGATTTGCTCACGCGGTGAGGCGCGATCGAACAAAAAGTTATCGAAAGTTGGTCAACCTTAAAATTGAAATTGATCTGAATAAGAAAATGAAAAAAGAAGAGAGAAAGAGAGAGAGGGGACAAAATAGGAGCCGCCATTGCGTGAAGTAAAAGAGATATAATGGGATTGTCGTTAAGAAAGCGAACAAAATAATTTTCTCGTTATCGGTGTAGAACGTAATTCGCGAAGAACTGCAACATAATTACACGGTGTTGCTTTGTATCGAGATTGCACGAGATGCGGAGATAACGCGCAGGAAACGCAAAGAAACTCAGAATTGAGCTGATCCGAGCGGCTCATGTGGCGCACATCTTATCGTTGTACATATTCCTCGTGTGTCGCTACGCGTTACGATACGTAATTAAAATTTTCCATTTATTTGAAAAACACCAGGCATACGTCTAACAATAAGGGTGTGCTATTTTTGCAACGAATATAAGCGGCGGAACTTGATATAAATTTTGTGTTGTTCGCGAAGGATAATCGATTGTAAATCGCGCGCGCAGAAGTAACATTTTCCTTTTTTTTACGGAGAGCTATTTTGTCAAAGGACGGATAATGTATAGTGTACACATTGTACGTGCGTGCAAAGCTGAAAGCTCTCGGTTAAACGAAACTATCTCATTTTGCGGCGTGTACGCGGTTAACATGGCTCGTATAACTGGGCTCGCCAGCGCAAGTAGGAACTTAATGAACTTTGCGAAGATAAAAGAGAGAGAGACGAGAGCGCACGAGAGGTACACGAGATGGAATTTTGTTCGGAGCTTCGAAAACTTTATCATAGCTCGTATATCTCGCGAGTGTTAACGCTCTGTACATATTCGGACGTTTGTGTACTTACATTATAGTTATACAAGCGAATTATATTATCCGTGTCGCGCGTTTGCCCGATAGTTATACGACGGTTTTAGATCCGTGACCTAAAATGCACGTAAAAGAATTTTTTTGCGAGCAACCCGAAATTGATTTTCCGCCTGTAATTGGGTAGCAACATTTTATTATCTACCACTCGCGATGCACGTGATTTTTAGCTTATTTCACCGGGGAAAAAAAGGTGAACGTGGAAAATTAACTTTCCTTAATGTGATGCGCGTATGTAATTGTGTGGTGTGTAACGTGAGAATACGTTAGTGTGATATTATCCTCTTTTCTTTCAAAGGAAGTGAAAAATTGTTAATTTTATTCACTTACTTACTATGTAGATACTTTTACAAGAGAGAAGAGTTTTAAAAGCAACATTAGTGTCTCTTGCATAGTTTATTTTTTACTTAATTTTTGAAGGGTTTATCTTATCTTCCATTAGAGTCAAAGTGTTAACTCTATGAAATCACGTTTATCGAGGAGAAAAAACCGCTTTAAAGTAAAAAAAAACCGCTCGAGAAAATTGATACGGAAGAAATTATTATTTGTAGTTAAGTATTGCGGGAAAAAAATGAAATTATCAGAGTTAATAATTTTGGAACAAGTAGGGGAGACCGGGGCACATTGTGACATGCAAATTATATTATTAAAAATAACAAACTGTACACCATAGTACGTAATATTGAGTACATTATATAATAGTCACATCCTTTAGCTTTAAGAAAAAAAAAATTATGTTCATATATCTTTATACAAACAAAGTTATTTAATGTTAAACACGATCGTGCAAATTTGTCAGCGTGCCCCGTATCCAGGGTTAGTTGTCACATAAGCCAAAATTCTGATTTTCTTGGGTGTAACGTCAAAGTAAATATCTGAAGCACGTAATATATAACTAACTAGTTCTTCTTCTTGTAAATCACTAATAATAATCTTTTTTGGTTTAGCATAACCCATACTTGTACAAATCGTATTTTCACAAATGTTCTTTTCTGAAATTTTCTTACAATACCGAATGAACGTACGATCTTCGGTTCACTTCAAATAATAATGCAGTCTGTCGCATTGACAAAGTTTTTGTTAAAGTCATAGCACGACGCATCTTACGTACGGCGATTACTTCCTCACGCATACTCACCGTGTGACAATTTACTCCGTCTCATTTGAGTCAACTTACCGCAAACGTTCATTTTAAATAAAAGATATTATATTTATAAACTGTGATGCGATGACGATTAAATAAATAGAAAAACTTATTAAAAACTACCAAATTTCTTATATTTAAGATAAAATTTCACTTAGAAATTTCAAAATCAATGAAATTACTAAACAATCAAGATCAGAAAAATCTACTTACCATGTCCAGTTTTTATAAAAGTGCTCGTAAATATCATACATCATGTTTTTGAGAAAAGCTATTTCGTACACGTTACTAACGCAATAGTAGCAACTTACAATATAAAAAAGAATATTTTCCAAGATTAAATAAGCAAGATAATAACAGTTTGACAACTAACTCCGTGTCACAATTAGCCCCGGTCTCTCCTAATATACAAGTGCATTTTTTGTCACTTTTAAAGACACCTTTTCTCACGCTGTCAAGCCTTTTGTTGCTTTTCTCGAAAAGACGTATGTTTGTCTGAAACAGATCGGTGGCGTCGCAGCTGATTCTCGGACAAAGCGTAATCGCCGAGACGTACGATCAAGTGACAATCTACTTCAGTGACATCGTGGGCTTCACCAGCTTGTCGGCCGAGAGCACGCCGCTGCAGGTGGTCGATCTGCTCAACGATCTTTACACGTGTTTCGACTCCATTATCGAGAACTTTGACGTTTACAAAGTGAGTACTGACCCGTTTCCGGGAAAACATAATAATATGTAGATTATGTTTTCACCCTCGGTCAAAAGGGTGAATATCATTTTGTCTCGAGGAAAGAGAAATAAGCGAGAGAGAGAGAGAGAGAGAGAGAAAAGACGTGGCAAAAGTCGAAGGCGTTAAACTCTTGCGCGAGGATGGCGTCACGCTCGCAATATCCAAGTTTCTCAGGTGCTATTTTTTGTTGAAATAATGAACGCTTTTCGTTCGCAGCTTTCACAAGTTTTTTCTCTGAGAGTCCGGCGCGGTTCAATTAGAAAACTTCGCGTCCGATATTTTTCTCAGTCTTTGTTAATCTTTTTTCTTTTTTCTCCCGCATTTTCGTTCTGTAGTTTTTTTTTTCTTTCTGCGTTTTTCTGCCTTCAGGCTAAACGATCATCGAAAATAACGCGCGTTACGTGGTTACCATACCGTACTTCGCTTTAAATCAACCTCGAGAGATCTCCTAATTCTATATTTACGAAGCGTCTCCACGTGGAGATCCTATCCGCGAGATATTAAGTTAAAACCGACTGGAGAAAGATAAGCATGTCAATACCGAGGAAACAAATTGCCCTTGATTTCTTCGAGGAACTCAATTTCCCGTGAAACGAATAATGTGAGGAAATGTGCTAATAATAAAATAAGTTTGTAACTAATTTATTTTAATTAATTGTGCCGAATGTGAAGAGAATATATTTCAGCAAAATTTATATTAAATTAATATGTAGTTTTACACAGACACACACACACACACGTTATTTCGTAATATGTTTTATGTTTATGTGTAGTTTCTAAATTTCATTACTTTTTAATTACATTAAACACGGATTAAACTTTGTCTCACTGTTTCCACTTTCTCCCTTCTTCAAAGAAAGTTCTTTGCTTTTCTTTTCTCCCTTTGCCTTTCCCAGTATTAAATATCGATAGATATGAGTACTTTGCGCGGTTCTCTCTGTAATTATATTTTAGTGTATTTAGATTTTTATTGATGTTTTATACGCATATAAAAATATATTGCTAACCAAAAATAGATGTTATAATTTATTCTGTTTATTTTATTTCAGTATTACGCATATTTTTAAAACTCTAGTGCTTTGCTGAACAAATATAGGTATATCACTTCTGCGAAATATTTTTTTTTCTCACAATTATGTCACTGTGTATGCGTATAGGGAGGAGAAATAAATTTAACGTATTTGCAGTTTAATTTTGCGCGCGTGTACTTTGTTTTTTTTTTAAATATACATAATAAAATTAAGTAAACAAGGGTAATAATATTGACCGGACGCATATTGTACGAAGCAAACCGTAGTTTAGTATACTCCCGGGCGATATTAAATTTTTTATTGAGATTATATAGCGGCACCATTTGTCCCGATCTTTTTTTCAGGTGGAAACGATAGGGGATGCTTACATGGTCGTATCGGGATTACCGGTGAGAAACGGCATGAATCACGCCAGGGAGATTGCGAGGATGAGTTTAGCTCTCAGGGACACGGTAATGACGTTCAGCATTCGCCATAGGCCGACCGAGCAATTGAAGCTACGTATTGGCATGCATTCCGGTGAGTCAACACGCTTTATCACGTTTTTCTTCCCGCACGCGTGTGTAGAAGCGAATAAAAGATTAGTTCTAACATGATTTCGGGCTTTCTGCCAAGCGTTATTGTAGCCAAGTCTTGTATACGGTACCTATGATGTATCCAAGAATTCAGACTTTTTCTTTGATTTTCTCTCATTCTCTTGAAGTTTAATATCACGCCGGGAGGTTTTCATAACATCTCGTGTGTTATCACAAACTTTTATATTTTTAAATAGAACATTTCTTCCACTTGTTTCGTATCTCTGCTACATAAAATCGCGTTTTTGCGCCACGGACACGGATCGATTTTCGCTCGCACAGAAGCAAAGGTCAGAAACGCGAGCTTTAGGTGTGGAACCGTTGCAAACGCACAACAAAACTTCAACAAATCAACATCTAGTGCAATATCTAAAAAAAAAAAAAAAAAATTGGTTTGCCGCGGGAACCATTGCTCGGTTTAGGTTAATTTTCAGAGGAAAACGTCGAGGGAAATGTCAAACCGAGAAACGTGAGTCGAAAATAGAATCCACGACTGGTAACATTGGCAAGCCGTTCGTTATGAAAGAATGAGCGATTGCATTTTCCGATTAATAACGCCATCGCGTCCTCGATTCTTCTCTCATTAATTTGTAAATTCGCGGCATGCGGATTCTCTCCCGAGAATCACATTCGTGTTATTACGTGACGAGAATCTTCTGGATTCTACCACTTCCCAATCTCATTTCACTGTCTTGCTCAAATTTTTTCCAAGTGACGCCAATGTCATACGCGCGTTCTCGAAGCAACACATTCCTCACGTACAACTTAGATTACACCAGTCCGGCGAGCAGAAACGATTCTGTGTGATATACACGGAGCGGTTGGCTATCATTTCCGCGGTTAATTGCTTTTTAAATGGATTTGGAATACAACGTCGCTTCACTCGGCGAGATAAAATTACGCGCTCGTGTGTGGATTCGTGAAAATGATTACTCATTAAAGTTTTAAAAGCCCATCATTGGAATTAAATGTTTTCATCGTCATAATTACAGAGAATTAATACTTGGTATTGTATTTGTGATAATTAACAAAACGTGATATTTTTGGGAAAAAAAAAAAAAAAAAAAAAAAAAAAAGATCAAACGACATTTAAAAACCAAAAGGTATTTTTTAAATTTGTTTCTTTTACAGTGTGAAAATAAGTTTCCTATATTTGTTTATTGTATTTGTCATTTTTAATTTCCCTCAATTAAGGAAAATTTCAATTGTCGAAGTGGTTGTTGTACTATTATTGCCACCTCGCGTCATTCGTGGGGCAGCTTCTGGATTTCGTTTTCACGGAAGCTCGGCGGACGACAAAGAAAAATGTTACTTGCGTGTGATTGCAGGTCCATGCGTGGCTGGCGTGGTGGGTCTGAAAATGCCTAGATACTGTTTGTTCGGCGACACGGTTAACACGGCCTCTAGAATGGAGAGCAACGGAGAAGGTAATTAACAGCTCAATCATATCCGGGAAGAAAGGTTTCACTTGTCGACGATGTAATGAGGGAGAACTAGTAGGAGATTGAAAGTTATAGATGCGAGCGATAATTAAAGGGGAGAAGTAAAGGTGTGGCAAGGGCAAGGTCGCCGCTTAAGAGAAAATCGACCCGGTTCACGTGTTTCCATAGAGATGCGATCACGCTCGGTTTATTTTACATTGAACGTTAACCGCATGAGTCTAACCATAAATATTGATTAGCTGTAGCTACATGTTCATTTTAGCAATTTCTATAATCCGAAGACACACAACACACACGTATTTATATCATCGCTGATTAATTCAACTTATTATCATTTTTCCACGATTAATTACAAATGTATCGCGCGATTGATTGATTTCACGCTTATCCACAATTCCGAGTAACAACCGCAATTAAAATCGAGCGACGGTAATATTTTGGGCAAATCAAGTGATAATCCTAATTGGAATCAATTTGCATCCGGTGTTCTCGTAGTAAGCCATCGAGACCACAAATGTAATTTGTTTGGAACCGAACTTGACACGACGGTTTTTGATTATTGTCGAAAGAAACGGCGTGCCATTGATAAAATTGATTGCGTTCTGTATCTGCGTTTACCGGCAAAGCAGCTCGCGAGGCACACGCACGAGTGTCGTCGGTTAATGTCGCGTGGGTGGAGTGCTTTTCCCTCGCAAGAATCTAGGTGCCGATGTCGCTCGAGGCAAGGACGCACCGCAAGGCGCCACGCGGCTGTTTATCGAGTTTTCTTCCTCGAGCTCGTGTTTTGTGCGTCGAAAGAATTACACCGTATAAAATTTTTCCAGTTTACAGTTAGATCTTTCGTGCGTATGCGATTTTTCATCCGTTTCGATCCGTTTGATCGACGCGTGCCCGGACAATTTTTTTTTTTTTCGACGCGTCATCGCGTGCGTGCAGTACAAACTTAATAAGCAAAAACGTCATACTTCGAGATAATTAATCATAAAATTAATTCATTATTTCGCATCGAATTCCAACTGCGTGCAACTTTAGAATTTATTTATTCGCTACGACACGCCACACACACAATGTGTGCGCGTGCGTGAGAGAAAACTATGAATAATATTGCGTTTCCGCGTGCATATTTTTTTTCTATCTTTCTTTAACAAAATAAAATATACTAACCTAATGGAGAGAGTTTTTGAGTTAGTGAATTTTGTTTTGTTTCCTACGCTCTCTGTTTTACGCGACAGGTTTTGGTCCAATCAAAATCGATCGAATGCGAAATTGAGATTGATTACATCACCGAGTAAAATATGTCAATTATTCAAGAGTCACACGCACACATATCGTCTGCCGAATACGCGTATTTAATCAATTATCGCAGTCTACGATACGATGTTTTTATTACACGAAATAATTGGCATACTACATCGCGTAATTGATCCATTATGATGTAGTTACATAACTGATTTAACATGAAACACTCGCTCGCTATCGATCGCGCTCGAATGTAATACACCCGCATTCCCTTTTTCCGTTAGAAAGACGCAATCAGGTTCGCTCTAGAAATGGAGGAGATCATACGAAAATTACGTATATCGGATTAGCATATTTGCGATCGCTCGCTTTGCCTCTCAGTCGTGCCCGTAATCGAACTTGCGCACTCGCGCTCGCCGGAAGTTCCGATTGAAGCGCGTAACTTTATTATCGCTTTAAATTCCATTAAAAGTTTTCTCCGAGCGATCAGCTCGAGAAGACGTGATATAGCCGTCGATTTATTCGTATTAGTTTAGGTTGTGTAGCCATCGGGCTGTAGATCGATTTGTTTTCCACATTTTTTGTTCACATCCTTTTGTAACACTTCATTGCGGAGACCTTGATTTTTTCACACCATGAGCCTCGCTAGTTTTCTCACACACATCTTGTCGTAATTAAGAATAATTGAAAAATCAAGTGTCATTCGACTTTATAAAGAAAATATAACGTTTGAGACAAAAATAATCGAAATAGAACATATTTGCCGATATGTCTGACACAATTTATATTTTCTTGTCACATATTTCGAGAAGCAAATTATTTATTGACACCGGCTATACATGAGATTTACACGCGAAAGTTTGTTAAATAAAATTTGCTTTTCAAGCTTATAGTTGTGTCTCGAGCATTTTATATGCTGTTGTAAAACACACGATTGGTTTACACAAAAATGGCTATTTTATATCAATTATTTATTGATATTCGCTACACAGTATTTACGCGCAAAAGTTTATAAGACAGCTTTTGTAAAAAACCACTTTGCAAGCATTTGATAGCTTATATACATGTTGTTTTTCTCTAATACCTTCTGTTGTCATAAAATATATCCGCGATCGTTATGGAACAGCTATTTTATAGATGATTGGAATTTACGGTCTCTTTATTTCGCTTAAGAGAAAATTAAAAACATTGAAAATCGGTCGATTTTTTTTATTAAGATTTTCCATTTATATTTGACATAAACAAAATTGTGTGTATATGCAAAAGACGGCCGTGATCATAATTGTTTTGTTCTTTTGGTACTGTTTTATCACGTTTGCGTCGAATTTATGTGGCTTCGTTGACAGAGAGAAATTAATTGGTAGTCAGGAACGCGCGCGAAGTTTACATGTTGTTGAAGGGCTGTAAGTTCTTAGCTCTTCTCTGATACGCGTCACCTTGATGCTGCTCGCTCGCACGTCACAATAAATCGAGTCATGACAGTTCTATTATATAAAGGTCACGTGAACTCGTGAAGTTAACGAAAGAGACGTAAACTATTATTTAACATTGTTACGTTTTCTACTCTTTCCCAAACAAAAAAAAAAAAAAAAAAAAAAAAAAAATGCAGCTTGATTATTCTTCATGTCGCAGAAATCCAGTGATATTTTGTTATTTAAATTACAAACGTTTTTTTTCCTATGAATAAGCAAATATCCGGATGCATACGCATCGCTTTGGTCACATACCTCTGGATGTGTGTGCTGGATATAATTGCTTAATTGGAAGTTAAATCAAGTGAATAAAAGCAAAAATAAAGTTATACTTAAATTAAAAAAAAACCCAAAAAATTAAGATTAAATTGAATTTAATAGGTTAAAAAATTATTATATGTTTTTTATTCGTAATTTTTTATTTCAGCACTTCACTTTCGAAAAGTACTTTCAATTTGCGCTCGTTTATGAAATCGTTGATCATATTCGACATTTAATTACAAGAATATCGATTCCAATTAACCCGTCTATTGAAATTAAAATCAAAGTTTAGAGCACACGCGTAGTTATAATCCAGAAATGAAGAGAACGACGCACGCGTAATGAGGAAGCAATTGCGCGTATACGAAAGGCATATAGAATGCATGTAGTCGCACACTATGCAAGCAGCGTTGAAACTACAAAATGCACTATCACCGGAAGCTGTTGGACACAAAGAGAGCTTATTTGCGTTACGTGCAGTCACTATGAAAATTCCTCTTGTTGCGTAAATGTCTGACGAACTAAACCTTTTATGTCGGTAGATAAAATGTCACATTTCGATATCTGAGATACAATCTTCAGAAAAGGGCACAGCATGCCTTTTTTCTGCATGTTGTATTTTTAAAATAGTTCAATAATTCAATTTTAAAAATAGAACCAAACAGTGCTATTACGAGAGTCTTAAAATGCAAGCCCGTTATAAAACGGTTTAACAGAAATTTATTCTAGTCAAAGAGAGAGATAGATACAAAGAAATTAAATGTTTTTGTTTGTTTTTAATTTAATTTTTTTGTAGAATGTACAATACGCGCGCGTGTAAAAAATATTTAAGAGCATTAAATTTCGCTTTGATTGCTCATACTCTGATATGTACTATAAATTATATTCCGTTTAATTTTTAAACAGAAAATTGTTTATATAAGAAAGTCGTTTTTTTAACACTTTGCTGAAATCGGCAATTAGAAACAAAAAGAAGATCGATATATTGATATGCGATATATATCGATATGCGATATATATCGATATGCGATATATTTATCAATATGCGATATTATGATGTTTGCATAACTAAAAAAAATTTAAAAATACATTTTAATCGATCATCTTATAATAGTAAACGTTGTAATGTCAAACGAGCATTTCAGATTACTGCTGCGGGAGGTTAAAGGACGTGTTTAAAACAAAATTGTTTCTTTTTTTTCTGTTTTCTCCGACAGCTTTAAAGATTCACGTCAGCCCGAAAACGAAGGAAATCCTGGATACTTTCGGCACGTTCGAACTCGTCTGCAGAGGAGAAGTCGTATTGAAGGTAAGCGCTATTTGTCTCATCTGGATTTTTCCACGATTTACGAAGAGAGATCTAAAGAACTCGGAGAAAAACTTTTTTTTTTTATTAATGACAAGTGATGTCGTCGCCGTTTTCTTTTGTGAAAGAATCTTTTGATCCTTTCTTTGAAACCGAACAAAAAGAAGAATCAAATTGCTATCGAGGTAGAACGTATTGATAGTCATTCCCGCGTGTCGCGAACGTCACGTAACCACGAGAGAGTGGCAGCGGCGAGAGATGGAGGGCAGCTTTCGTTTACCCCCGATTGGCATTTCGCGGTGAAAAGAAGAACGCCCGCGGATAATCATTGTGCGCGCGCGAACGTGTCCTAGTTACGATCTCGTTATATCACATATAGAATCGCTATATATACCACAGTGCGAACTTTTCGCTCACGTATAGCAGCTGAGTAATAAAAGCGCTTATTAATTTTTTTTTCCATATTCCATCATAATGATTATTAACGTTGAACATTCGTATATTTTATTTATTATGACACAAATAAAACAGCTTCTTCGGCTTTGTTATATTTCTGCGCAGTTGTTAAAAACTCATTTGTGAAAAATATCTTTCTTTAACAATTATATAAAATTAATTAAAAATTTATATTACGCAATTTTATATTACGACAGTATTTTATTGCGCTTTCTGGTGGAATAAAGTTAAAAATGTCGGTGGAATAAATTAAAAAATGTGCACTGTTTTCTATATAAAAAATCAAATTTGGCATGTATCTTCTCTTGCGCAATTTAATATTCTAGCAATTTAAATTCCTCCTGTTTTATTTAGTTTTGCTTATACTCCTAATTTAACTTTTGATCCTCCTTTGTCGGGTTTTATTTTAGTTTCTGAAGCGTGCAATCTAGACAATTCTCTCCGGACAAAGAGCTCTCTTTCTCAACTTTCCTTTGCCCACGAACTTTGATGTACAATTGTGTTTAACTACTTTGGGGGAGTGTTGTGGGAGTTGCAGATCGCGGCGATTGCAATCATGTCCGGCGCACGCGCGCGAACACAATTTCATTACCTTTAATTGTGTACGTCTGCTCCCAGGTGCGATTCATCTCCGTTTTCCCGGAAGAGAGTAATTCGCTGCATAAACTGCGCTGCGGCGCAGTCAGTTTCGGCAGTCGAAATTGCAGTCGTCCGTTCTGCATAATGCGATAAAGACGCGCGACAATTTCGCGACTACATCAGATCGCACACACAGTTGTTGACTCTCGGGATGCACACACGGTAATTGCTTTAAATAACAGACATTTGTTTGAAATTGACCTTCCGATCGTTGACGCGCGTCTTATGTCGATTACCTCGTTATTTTTACTATCTTTTCACGCGGGCTCTTCGCGAAGATGTTCGATAATAGAAAAAGCGAAAAAAGATAAAAAGCGTCAAAGCGTTTTGAAAAACGTTGTATGTGTGTGTGAAGATAACCCCGCGGCTCTCAACCAGACAAAGGTCTCGCTATCTTTCGTCGTGACATGTGTCGTCGCCGCGCTGTTATGGCGCGATCATTCCCGATCGGTTTGTGCGATACTTGGCGCGCGAACGTCATCGAAATCGCTGTCATTAGACGGTTGATTGAGTACATTCGTGCGAGCGCAACAAGACAGACAACTAGGAGGCGTATCGACGGCGCGCGATTGAATCGTTCACCATGCAATTCGGGTCAAAGTTCAGCGGTCGAGGGGGGAGCGCGCGCCGCTGCAGCAGGTATGCAGTTAATTAGTAAGATAACGCCGCTGGAGAAACGCCGCCCGGCAATTCACGCGTACATAGGCAGGTATGTCGAGGAGCTTGTTGGCCGGGATTAAAATTCAATACCCTCGTACGGAGAACGGTTGGACAGCGTATACGTGTTATCGCTGATTTGAATATATTTACACGCAGCAACTCTGAGAATTAAATGCAGCGCTGAATGCCGCCACATAACAAAAACGCGATGTATAATATAATTTTCACTTTCTTTTCCACGTCGAATTAAAGCCACAGAGAGACCCAGTTTTAACACTAGATTTACCAGACCAGTCATTTTGACTGGTCGTGCAATTTCAATTCAAAATTCCTACTACATTATAACATTTGCTTTCC
>QVNZ01023133.1:0-11026 GCA_014825645.1 Pseudomyrmex dendroicus | reverse complement strand
ACCTTGTGCTTTTCTCCGTATTGGCCTTTTCTATTTATTATTTTGAATTTGTAGATTTTGAATGTCAGGTTACAAACGAAACATCGATTGTATGAACTAGATAGAGTTGCGATCAAGTGTCCGGGGGGAAAGAGGATGGATAGCTACCCTATCTCAAGGTAACGCAGATGAAATAGAATATTTAAAAGATTTTCTAAAACCCTAGACGGTCATAATTACCGCTGACGCCTTTGGAAAATCCGTCCGGACGTTCCTGGCACTTTAAAAAAAAGGGCAGTGTCCGGAGAAAAAAAAGTGGATGGCAACCCTAGACTTACAATTAGATAAAGAAGCAAAGTCTTCTGGTCAAAACAGGAATACATTCAAAATCTACATTCAAGATATCATATCTGTGGTTTTTAGTAAGAAAGGATTATCAGGAATATTTTCCATAGTGATGCACTCTCGTAGATGCAAGATTTGTCGCCGGAATGTTACTCCCACGTTGCCGTGATAATTTTGTACTTTGTGCTTGATTTTTATCCAAGACCCATTTAAACGCTCAACATCCATGAGAAAGTGTTTAGAATAACGTTGCTGATAGCGAGAGTGATTCTGAGTAACTATTTTTTCTCAGTGTTTCGCTTTTTTTATATATTATATTCTTCTGTGTACAGATTTCCATTTATTAAAAATATATTCTACACACTACTATCGGAGTATTTTACTACGGTAGTCTAGTTTTACCATTAGATTATTTTACAATTAAAAAATGTAAGATTTGCGCAAAAATTATTTATAAGCATCAAGATCCGCTTCGACCAAATAAGAATTTATTTATTAATCTGCGTTGTTCGCGTATCGATCGATTTTCATTTAATATTGATTATTTCAATTTAGTTTTACACTTTCATTGACGTATCATTCTCGTAATAGCTTCTTTATATGTTTAATAGCTTCACATACTGATTTTATTACTTTCCCGACGAATTAAAAATGTTTAGAAGTCAAAATCAGATTCGGCAGTTGAAAAACTAACGAAAAAAACATATCGTTTTTATTCGCTATTCAGGAAATTAAAATCGGTCTATTTTATCCATTATTTTTTTAAACCAACAGATTTTTGTATAAATATTTATTTTTATAAATATTTATAAATATTTTATAGTTATGGTATTTTTTATGTTATATTTATTTTTAGCGCCGAGGCGAAACCGAGAAAGACGAGAAGAACAAAGTAAGGAGATTTGATTGAATTTGCATTGAATTTTACATGCGTAGGAAGTCGGAGTGTTCTCTCGAAAGAACTCTTGAGAGTCGCGCGACAATAAGAAATGCGTAACCGGAGAATCCGAAGAGAGGAGAGAAGCCGATACGAAGATTCCTCGCAATCAACATTACCTCCGTACGTACGAGTCGACCGTACGTATCGAGAGGAATCTTCTTCTGCTCTTCACGTTATTCCTCTCCGCGCACAGTCTCTCTTATATGCGATTCTCTTCGAGTTCCAAAGTTGGTAATGTGACACACCACTACGCGTGATTAATTTTGCATAATTCTTGCCGTGCGCACAGTAGATTTTCTTTCTCTCGAAGATCGCCGGTGACTCATCGTAAAAGTCGATACCACATTCTGAGAGCTGGTCTCCTCTCGATGTGTCGGGCGCTGCTTGTCACCGCTGTAATTGACACGAGGCGACGAAAAAACGGTCATTCATAAAAATAATTCCGTGAATGTATCCCGAGTTGTATGTCTGTTCTTCTTTGACTAAAGTCCGCGATGAAACTTTATATATACTCATAATATTTACTCATAATCAGACTGTTAAGTTTTAACTCTTCGTGGCCAGATCTAAAAAATGACGACAAGACTTGACGTTGACCAGACCGAGTCTGTGAGACCCACGCGACTTTAAGATCAAATATCTCCGCGAAAAATCAATATTTTTTCAATTTTTTTTTGAGTCAAAAGTTTGAACACTTCTGCGTCGATAAAAAAAAAAGAAATTGAAAAAATCTCTAGTAGTTTCGAAGATATAAGCGTTTAAAGAAATTTAGCTTTTTCTAGAAACGCTGATGCGCAATTTTCGAGTGAGTCTGGAAGACCCAAGTCTAGACTTGAAGGATTAAATGCAAAGTTATCGCATGATGTGCACGCGCGCGATCTATTTTTGTAACTTATTGCACACACATTCAATCGAATCGATGAGATTCTTTCGTAACGAGCTACTTAGAATCACGCATGTATGACGTTTTTTTTTAGTTTCTCTATAGAAGAGAGAGAGAGAGAGAGAGAGAGAGAGAGAGAGAGAGAATTACAATTAGAATTAGTAGCTTTACTTATAAAGCGCCCTGGGAAGAACCTCTCAAGCGCATAAGTAGACAAACAAAAAAGATAATATAAAAAAAATAAATATATCCAAAACAAATATAAATGAATATAAAAAACAAAGAAAAAATAAAGAAACAAAAACTTAATAAAAATAAAAATAAAAAAGTATATCAAAAACAAAAAATAACAATAAAGAAAGAGAGAAAGAGAGAGAGAGAGGGAGATTCAATAAACGCGCGCGCGAGATCGAAGACGCGCATGACGCATCTGAGTGAGAGTCTGAAATTCTCTGGAATCGAGTGACGCACGATTTTATTAAAATACTCTAACAATCAGGTCATTGCGCCTGAATAAGCAATGACGTCCTTACTGTTGCAAAGGACTTCGTTGAACGTCCTGTTCTTGCTGCGTCTCTCCGCGAGGCATGCCTGCGAGTAGGACGGGGTGTAGTAGTAAGTCGATTCCCCCATTCCGACGCGCCGCGTCGTCGGAAAAGAAGCCGCGGCCAGAACCACGCTGCTGATCAACTTGTCGCTGCTCCAATTATCCCTCGACGATCTCGTCGTCGAAATGCTCTCGTAGACTCTCGTTGATTGATTTACGCTATCCTTCTTCTGCTTCGCCTCTTGCGCGATCCGCGTCTTCGATGCGCAGCCGACAAGTTGAACATCACGATGCCGAGCTGTAATCACGCGAGACAATTAGCATCTCGGTAAGGACAGAATCTTTTTGCGCTAGATCCGAACGAAGCGCTGATTCTTGAAAAAATAACTTTCGAGAAAATCAAAGGAACAAAACAAAAATGAGAAAAATAAAGTTGAATAATTGTGATAGAAATATAAAGATTGTAAAAAAAAACTGCCTACGATTTAACATCGAAACGAAATGAATAAAAGATTAAATAGAGCCGACACAAATTATATCGAGTTCAACAAAAGGTCATACATTTTTAATCTTATATTTTGAGTCTTCTTCAGTAATTAAAAAAAAAACTAATGTAAAATCTAGACAAAAATAACGTAAAACGTGCCAAAGTGAACGCAAATCTGCAAGTAATAAATATAAAACAGGCATAGTAATTAATAATCTTAATATAATAAACATTTGCGTATTGACACAGCGTCGGGTTCTATTGGCCGTTTATACATTTTCTTTTTAACTTTGTAGATCTCTTCTCAAATATTATCTTTGTTTTAATATAAAAAAAAATAATAATAGGAATTAAGATAAAACAATATAATATAAAAAAATAAGTAACAGCATAATAATAGCAAAAATAACTGAAAATTATCTAAAACACATTACCTATATAAGATTCTGCGTCTCTTCACCGTATGAGATAGACTCGATTATTGTTTGATGTGTCATCATCATTTTTGAAAGAGATACATCAAACGTCGTCCGCGCGCGGACGAGATTCTCACCGTGCCGTCTCACTATCGGCGATCAAAGTTCAAGTTCGGCGTGTGTGTTATTGAATAATCATCGTCTCTATACATCGTCGAGAGAGAGAGAGAGAGAGACGCAGAGAATGAGACGACAAAACGGGGACAAACGTAACCGGATAATTAACTAAATGCTTATTCTAAAAACATTTAAGTATGTCACTCTCTCCCACGCACCTAATCCCGATGCATTGTGCTCTAACGAACTCCACAAAGGCGCCTAGGTTGCCATCCGCCTACGCGACGCATCCTCGACGGCACTCGATTCGGAACGATGTGTGGACCGCGCGAAAGGCGAACGTGCGCAAGTGTGAAAGAACAATCACGCGCGCGTATCAACGCCAATAGCCGTGCCCCGTCATCGTCTCTTCAAAAAAATACTCTCGCGACTGATTTATTTTCCTTCGCAAGTTTTTTTTTTTTTGTCGCCCTGAAATACATCGGATATTTTCGTAAGAGAAGGTGGATGCTCGAGTCGAAGTATAACCTCGTGATCTCTTTATCGAATCTTTGTTTTGAAGAAATCGCATTGAAGAAAAATGTAACAAGTATGTAATGTCGCAAAAGCTGGGGGAGGAAATTTATGCGTTCGCGAACTGACTTTCGTGAACGAATGAAGACTGTCAGATTCGGGGACGGGGATAGTCGATACCGGTAGCTTCCGAGAACTCGATGAATCGCCATCGAAAGCGATGGCGAAGACGAGGATCGGGGGGCGTCGGTGAAGAGGATGGTCTTATTATGCGCGGCGAGCAACACGTGTATCGAGGTGATGGCGAGTTGCCGAACCACGAGAAGAAAGCTCGACGGCGGAGAGGAACGTGGCGGCACGAAGAGGTGAGGTGGAGGAAGAGGGGAGGGCGCGAAGGGAGGCTCCTGCAGGCGAGTCTGTAATCAGTAGCTCCCCGCCGACACCAAGACGAGCGCTTCTACTGTAACGAGAAGACTGGTTCGGTTAGGGCCGCCGAATCGGATGCCCTGCGGTCGCAGCAGTCGGAATCGAAGCAGAGGGCCAATTACTCGAACGTCTTCACTCCCGGGGCGCCTGGCGTCCCACTGGGAGCACGGCATCTGGCACCGATCCACTTCCCCTTGGCCGTCGCTAATCCAGCTTCTCTCTCTTCCTCCCTAAGGTTTTCTCCTTCATTTTGCATCATGAAGGTCGGAAACTTGTGTCGCAGAATAAATTCCATCGCGCACGTAAGCGCCGGGAGACACCGGGTAACGAGATTTCTATCGTATCAATATTTACGCGCGTTTGATTCCAAAACGGATATATGCGTTTCTATTGCCAGGATGAACGAATTATCGCAAGTTCAACAGGTCCGTGTTTTTTCCGCTCGTTTAATACTAATCGTCATTAATTTGTATCTCATTTTTTGTTATTTAATCCTTCGTTGTCAGACGTGGGTCTCCCAGACCCACTCAGAAATTGCGCATCGGCGTTTCTAGAAAAAATTAGTTTTTTTTTTTTAATTTGAAGATAGTTTTATCTTCCAAACTACTAGAGATTTTTTTCAATTTGTAGATCTTATCGACGCAGAATTGTTCAAACTTTCAAAAAAAAAAAAAAAAAAAAAAAAAATTGAAAAAATATTGATTTTTCATGAAGATATTCGATCTTGAAGTCACGTGGGTCTCACAGACCCGGTCTGACTGACTCGTCGTCATTTTTGAGGTCTAATCACAAGGGGTTAATACAAACGCGAATATAATACGAGAATCAGGCACATCTGTCGAGAAATATGCAGTGAACAATTTTTTTTGTATTTTGGTTTTGCTATCCAAAATATACAAAGGAAGAAAAATATACACATAATAAAATACATGTCTACGGATTTGATGTTGATCGAAACGTGAACGCGCAAAACAAAGCACGTTACGGACACTTCAATCACTTCGTTCGAATTTCTGTCTGTGCATTCGGTTTCTTACATGTTTTTACAACATAATTAGGTCAGTCTGTAAAACGGTTCTTCTCTCGCCTACTGTCGGGCTAACGAGGTTGATTTATAGCGCTCTAAACACCGTGTTGTGTTCTTTATCATGGAAATGTGGGCACGCACTTAACAACCACGGCAATAAAACCATAATAATACCGCGCTCGAGTCGAATCGAAGATCGATTGCCGGTTTTCTCAACGCGATACTAGCCGGTAATTGACATTTATACGAGACAATAAAACATTTTTTTCAGGAATTCCATCGGAAAACACAAATGAATTAAAAAGATATGAATGAGGAGAAAAGAATGGACTCGAAAGAATTTTCTGTAGCGCGCGCTAAGAGCAAAACAAGCTGATATTGAGTCATTTCTCGAAATTTAGTTTAAATTTGACTAAATTAAATTTTATCAACTGCAAAAAAAGGAAGAAAAACAAAAAAAAAAGAGCTTCTCTTTATGTCCAACGCAAATATTGTCAACGCGATTGGTATGCGCGCTGGATACCAGCGTGTTGAATCGCAACGCGTTCGTATTAAAAGTTAGAATTGAGAGACGTGACGTTCTTCGACGCCGCGCAAGAAATCGAATGTAATAACAAAAAAAAAAAAAAATAAAGTTAATATTAATTGCCACTTTCATATAGTGGGTCGCGGAAGAGAAGGTTTGTGGCCGCTCGTGCGTTCGCACTCGTTGAATATTCAAGTGCGTGCAACGGTTAAAAAGCTGTTTATGGGTTCGACATTGCGTAGCGGCCGGTTTTTGCCACGAGAATTGGGACCGAGCACTCCACCTTCTCTTCTCCCCCGGGGTCCGGAGATGATCGGTGGTCCTGAAGGGCCACCGCGTTCAATCGAGGAGACATTGTCGGCGGTGGTCGGCGTGGCGTTGCGCGAAGGAGAGAGATAGAAAGAGAGAAAGAGAGAGAGAGAGAGAGTAGGCGACGCGCGATTAATTAATAACGTCGATGCCATTTTCATTCGGCAAGAAGAGAGCTCGTCCTTCACTTACGGTAGCGGGAGATGAGCCACGCGAGATTGGAGCTGGAGATAATCATTCCGTTAGCCCGTGAGCCCTCCCATCGTTCGTAGATCCCGCTTTTTACGCGATCGGGAATTCCGCGGGATTAATTAATGAGTTTGAGGCGCATGTAGCATTGGCAAACGGCGACGCCCTTAATGGGAAGATCTCTCGATTGCGTATTGAGCAAATATTACGTCGTTAAAATAATGGCAAGCCAAGGAGGAGAAGAAAAAAAAAAATGACGAGAGCTGCGCCTCGAGATTGCACCAATATTTTTGATAACGGTCGGCGAATTAATTGAGCAGCCAATTGGTTATCTTGTTATAACTTGGTATACATATGTTATACATTTTAAATATACATTGTACATTTTGATGATACATGTAGGTAATTATCGGACTTATATATAATCGCGATATAAAAGAATATACGGCGAGTTTGTATTTTTAATGTGTCTTCTCCTAAAACGAGACGAGCGAAGAAAACGTGGGAAATGGTGGGAATAAAGATATTGCTTTGTATTTAAATTAATAATTAATTTTTACATCTGCAGCCAAAACTGTCGAATTCTTACGATTGTGTTCTCAGGACAATAATTGCGCGTCGCAAAAATCGCGGCACCGTAAAATAATACATTTTCTAGGGAAAAGTGGATTACAAGCCGGTGTAGAAAGCGTGAGTTATAAAAACAATTCAATAAGACGATGGGAGTTACTGTCTGTCTCGTGTAACGTCACGGTGAGATTGGAAACTCATTCATGGTATTATTCCGTGATTCAGCAGCCGGTCCGACATCAGTGAGCTTTTTTCATACAGGCGCGAGTCTCGTCTGTATCGTTCGCTGTCTGCCTTTCGATACGTTGTTCTTTTTTTTTTTTTTTTCCTTCAAAAGAACCACATTACACGGATTGATTCGCCACCCGTCGTTCCACCTTTCGCGCTTCTCGCCACCTTTCGTTCCACGTAGTTGTTTTCCCGTTTTTGACTCGATCCGAGCGCCGGGGAGAGGTGATGATGCTCAATGAATCTTTACGAGATAATCACGACGGCGATGATTTCAATTTTCAAATGCGAGCTAATTAAGTTAATTATTTCTTTTACATTTTTTCAAATCGTTGTTTGTCTCTTACACACGTGTGTCTCTAAAAAATGTAGTTTTATGTTTTAATTATGTTAGACGCACGCGCGTGCGAGGGTATCTTATCGGGCAATCGGAATGAGAACGCAACCGCTCCGAACATTTAATTTTCTCTATATGATAGTTCGTGATTACTCTACGTCGTATTTCAAATATTCATAGCTTTGAGTGTATAGCTCGGCGCTATCACCGTGATTATTATGATATAGAAGGTGAAAAGTTTAGCCCGCGGGAATCGAGACTCCCGGGAGATAGCGGCCGGAAGTTTTGTTGCCGGGTTGAGGGCTACTTCTGATTATCGTTATCATCGTTAATTTTGGAACATGTCCTGCGGGTCTACACGGGGCCCCCAAGGGCCCCTGGCGTAACTCACAATTACCACCGTGGTCATCCCCCCGTGACTCGGAAGGCTCCAGAACGCCCCGTTATTTATGACGGGGTGTTCCGGCCGCTTTGAAAAGGGGTGCAACGACAGACAGGACCGACGGTCCGAATGCGGACGCCCCGCAGCGCCTTCTCCGCACACTGATTAAACACGCTCTTCCACGGTGACGTGTTAATCGCGAGGATTCATCACCTCCTTCTCTCGAGAGTTTCTTTCTTGTCGTCCTCCTTCGCCCTCCTCGTCCTGTTTCGTTCTGCGAATCCACCCGCGGCTTCGAATCCTACCTGTGTTTTTTCCCACTTCGGCAAAAATATCGCGTATTAAAACTTCGTCGGAGTTAGACTCCGGACAAATTCTGTGATTCCCTGAAACGGAATCTTTTTAAAAAGGATCTTTAACACATTCGCAGTGCTATTTAAATAGGTGTAAATGTATGCAATATATTGCTTCATCATATTATAAGTTTATTAATCCTTAAAGACTATCGTAGGTGAAATTTCACACACGCGAATTTTGTTTTAATGTTATTAAAAAAAGGTGACCACTAGCAACACTAATTTTAGGTATTTATTCACACGATTAAACTGTTCTGACGACTTTTTTGATTTCTAAAATAAAAGTATATATACGGAGAGTTTTATTCATGATACAGCATTAACCCTTTTCGACACAAATTTTTCTAACAGATTTTCCTAAAAATTTGTACCCGGATCGTTGAACACAAATCTGAAGTCAGAATTTCAAAATTTTTCACTTTTTTGCCCGCCATTTTGAATTTTGGAATTTTAACTCTAGATTCGTAATCAGCGATCCAAAAAACGTAGAATTCATATTCAATCAATGTTTATAGAAGATTATTTATAGAAGATTATTTCTCACGAATAAATGTTTTCTGCTAGTAGCATTTCTTTTATTTTTCATGAATTTGTTTATAATAAAAAATATATCATCTTTTACTATTGACATTTGGATCATAAATACCAAACTCTTATTTAATGGTAAAATCCAAAACGACCCCATCAAAATTGATGAATTGTGCGTTATATATCACTAAAATGGATGAATAGAAGATGGCAAGACTTGCCACTGTGCCGCAAATGGTTAACGTGATTTTTGTGTGATAGCTTTTAAGAGTTAAACAAATAAACATAGACTTTAAAATGACGTAAAATCTTAGCTACAGATTTTGAAATGACGTAGGACCACGTTTATCGACCGCGAAAAAAAAATGTGTCAATATTAAAAAAAAAAAAAAATGAATCATTTCTAGAAAGTTGGACACACAAATTGTGCAATAATCTGTTGTGTGATAAAAATAGATTTCCGATCCCTGAAGAGACCTGAACGGTCCCGGCGAATATCTCGTTTCTCGAGCGCACAATTATAAAGCTATTCATTCGGATGATTTGACGATTCGGAAGAGGCTTCCGTGGGTCGTAAAGAGTGAGATATAACGCGCGTTTAAATGTGCGCGTCACACCATTGGCGAAATACACTCTTCGTGTGCGAGCGTCTCGTTGGATCGTATTTGTATTTTACTTCGAGCCGACGAGACAGTGGCGGGAGAGAGAAATTCTCTTATGAGAGGCAGATAAGTTTTGTGCGAACGTACGAATACGTAGAGAAGAAGCGCCTCACGAACTATAAATGTCAGACGTGAAAAATATGATAATCGTCAATCTACGTTGTGACATCAATTGCGCGTGTGCGGGACGCGCACGTAGATGCGTCATCATCGTAATCAAATGTCCTTCGGAATATCGTATAAATAAACCCTTTGTTTCGTTCCTTCGGTCAAGATTTCTATTCCTGTGAAGGAACTTTGAAGTGACAGTAAATCTCGGAAAGCGCATCGCCGCGGATTGACGGTTCATCAAACGTTTCATCCGCTCTGCTGACGACTGCCGAAGAAAATATGGCCGCGTCACTTGCGCGTTAGTTAATGTACTTACCACTATGAAGCGGGAGTAGTAACTGGTTGCGGTCACCGTCTTTGTGGAGGAGAGAGCGCGCTCGAAACCGCAATACAGAAAATTCGCCCAGAATGCCATTTAGCATGTCTGTACAAACTACTTCATATATGTCTTCACTTTACTAAAATTATTAAATATCTTGCGTTAGTTTTGCAATATTTCTTTTCTATTTATTTGCGGAATTTTCAGATCTACGGTCATAACGCGCAGAAATAAAGAAAGTTAGGCGAAATATTTAGCGGCTCTTGATATAGTAGAGATAAAAGCATCTGTGAAAAAATCTGTACGCAGCATACGATTTAATTTTGACGTACGTAGCTAAAAAAACTGCAAATATAAAACTTTAACGAGCTTAATGAGTAAAAACGGCTCTTGAGAACTTAAATGGTGAAGGTCGAGGCGCGAATGAAAGCCGATATACTGGATGTTGGTGTATCTTGTTTATTAAATAATATATTATTTATAAATAATCCAATAAACAAGATACATCAACATCCAGTATATCGGCTGTCATTTGCTACGACCCTCACCATTTAACGGGCTTGAAATACTTATCAATCTTACAACTCAACGTGATTGTAATTACAACAATTTTAAGTGCTACTGAAAATTGCAAACTAAGTATTAAGGTCGATACAAACTTGCTGGATGTCCGTGTAAATGTAAATATATTTTTTAACTTCCCAAAACTTTTAACTTCCTGTGTAAATTGATCAAAATTAAAATCAAGAGATGCGGTAGCGTCTCGACGCCAAGTACATAAAAGTATCCGCCGAATGAGTGTCACTGTCAAAACGCTACCGTATACATT
>QVNZ01023129.1:0-17554 GCA_014825645.1 Pseudomyrmex dendroicus | reverse complement strand
TGCTTTCCCTTTCCTCTTCCCGCCCCGGAATCGATAGCCCTTAGATCTGTAGGAGAGAGCATCTATGGAATAGTCCATAAAAGTATTACGGACTATTCGTATGCTGTAATCTGCGGATATTGCTGCCTCAATCACAGGTGGATGGTTTAGTACGCGGACAATTTTCAGATTCTGACACGAAAATTCTTACGACAAATACGGGAAAGAGAGAAGGAAAAAAAGAGACGCTGATATTGTTCAAACGTAAAATCTTTCTGAACTTCCTAGACAGTCGTTCGGCGCGTTTCAAGATTGAATATTTTTTTTTTTTTTACATAGATATCGTACGATTCGCGTCGGAGATTGAACAATTTGCATTTCCGGGAGAGAAACGAGAGCGCGTTTCAAAAAAGATCAAGAGAGGACGTGTAAAGCACGACCACGGATATCGTTGCGAAAAGTGCCAACTCCACTTTTGCCGCTGACATTGTTGGGAGGGATCATTACCTCTCTGAATTGCTTGTAGCAACTAGGATCACTTGTGACCGCGCGTATAACGCATGAAACGTGTAACTGGGTTACACAGCGCGCTGACAGCTACCGCTGATTTGATTGCGCAATTACTCGAGTTTGCCCGTTACGAAGTAACAGCTCGGCCCCCGGATGATTTACGGAAATGACGGCTGAAAGCGTTTTGAAAAAGAACCGTTACAAAAATAATGACACGTCATTCATCTCTCTCGCTCTCTCGTTCTTTAGAAGAAAAAAATTATATATATATACACAACGACGCTACAACCACGTTATCGCTTCGTGATGTAACTCGCGAGTTGTTTTGCTAATCGATCAAATACACAAGAGACAGAAAGGAAAGAATATTACATCATTCCTCTCTTCCTCTCTCTGAGTGCTGTAATTTTCCCACATAAAATGTAACCACACAATAACAATAGAAAATAAAAGGCACAGTTGCACGTGCGGTTAATTAACAGGGAAAAAAAAATATAAAACTTTTTGTAAAAAATTATTAATATTTGTTTCAATTTAAACAAAAGTTGCGACAGCGCAGTTTTCTCTAACTTTTATTTAATTTCGCGAAACACTAAAACACATTTAGCGCGCTGATAATAATTAACGACGAGATGGGTTTCCTATCGATCTCTTCAATGTAATAATAATAATAATAATAATAGGTGATGATGATGATGATAATAATAATATCAATACAATGCGAGATTTACTATTATTATCACGAGACACTAATTGCCCGCCAAGTCACATTGATTTGAACCGCTTTATTCGCGATCAGCATATTATACTCACATTATATCGCAGACCGGCGACAAAAGAGAGAAACATGCAGGCTGCTTGTAGTATTAATTTCGCTCTACGTGTAAACGCGAAAATCATGTGGTACATCGAGTGTTCGATTTCCCATTCTGTTCTGAATCTCTTTTTTTTATGGTCGCGAAATATTTGAAAGTAACAAAAATTAATTTTAAATATTTACATACGCGTTGTCGCGAAAAGTCAATTAATATATTTTCTGTAAAATTTATATTTTCAATAGATTGTAGTCTTGAAAATAAATTAAAGCGCAAAGTTTTCCAAGAAATTTTCCCTAATTTCTCATATTGATAAAAAAAAAAAAAAAAAAATAAGTATCAGATTTATCGCAAGCATCGACTTGGAATAAAAACAGTTTATTTCGCGCGCAGATCTTTTTAATACTTAACCTTTCACGCGAGGATTATCGTGGCTTCGCCTCGCTTGACGTCCCACATCCTCAAGTATGTTCCGCACGTAGGGATACCCCGCAACGACCGGGACACACTCGCATCGCTTTATATCCTCGCGCTCGGACGACAAGATGGCAGCCGTAGTTTGGCGCAGAGTCCATGATTCATCGAGCCGGTGAGGCAGTCTCCATCGGTTATGCCAATGCCGCAGTCCTTCATCCGCGGCTTACCCTTTCCCCCGGGACCGGCGCTTAACTTGCTCTTCCCTCCCTCCCTTCACTTCGTGTTCGGACAAAACGTGTGCCACCCTCAGCGACATATTGCGTATGATCCCGGACCGAACGATCCGGGAAAGACAAATGGCCGGGATGCTAAGACATCTTCGAGCCATTCCCGGTCGGGATTATTTCGAGATGAAGACAACGCCGGGCTTTCCTGAATCTCGAATGCGCGGTGCGCGCACCGCGAAAATAGAGAGAGATAGAGACAGAGGGAGAGAGAGAGAAATATATGAAGTTAACTTGGGGAAGTCGCGAGCGCGCACTTGAAGTACTATCTGCCAGGTCAAACTTATATTTTAAAGCTAGTTTCAGCCGTCGCGGGGGTGCGAACTTCACGCGAAAATGTCTTTCCGTGTAATGCAGAGTGCACACGACATGATAATAAATACGACGGCGTCATATAACTGTGCACGTATATTTATGCGGAGATCGCGACACTCCGCATTATAATTAACTGCGGACAGATTTGCACAACGCGGTTGTTACTCGTGAAAAGCTTCTTTCTCTTTGTGAAATTTTTTATTTTTTTATTTTTTTTACCAACAAAACAACGTGCAACTTCCTTCTCTAAATCTAAATTGAATAAGTCGAAAGAAGTAATCAAACGAGTATCTATCTTGTATTGTTCAGCGACGATAGCGGGACGTTTCGATTAGTCGCGGTAATCTCCATCAGCCGCAAATTCGAAATCAATAGCAAACATATTCGAGGCGGGAAATGCGGTGATAATTTTCATTTCATTCATTTCCGTCCCGATTCAAATTTAGGAAGGGATTCAAAGTCTCTATTTTCAAAATCCTCGGAATATTTCTCCATATCATATCTTCAAATGTTAAAAAACTTCTCAAGATTCTTCGATATTTCCTAGTTTCCGATATTTCTCCCCGTAATGGTTTCGAAGCGCGACCTTCGCGATTAAGGCGGGGGATTACGGAAATTTTTTAGGTCACGCGACAGAGACCTATGTCGAAATCGCTGCGGATTCCGCCGCGGAGGGCGAGCTTAAAATGGGCTCAAGGTCAGTCGGTATCGATTCCAAGACCTCGGGGGTTCGCCGGGCCGGGTACCGACTTGCGTCAGTGATGTTCTATAGTCAGGCACCTGGCCTCGACACGAAAACGTTCCGAATCCTTAAAGGATATATAGCGCATCCGGATGCATTTCGGTTACCTCCGGTCGCAACCGTGACCGGGCCATGTTGGCGACGGGCAAGAGCGCAAGTGCGAGCGAAACGACCCACTTTTCGAAGCGAATCACGTCGGTGCATGTGTAACTTCAACTCTGATGATTGCGGGGGAGTCAGGCCAGTTTCGCTAAAGGAAAACATATGCAATCTTCCCTCGGAGGAGTGTACGAGTCGGAGTTTCGAGTTTAATGACGATGGGAGTTTGTTGGTCGACAACGGATCGAGAGTTCTATGAATAGGAATCGCGTAACCGCCGCGCGCGTTGTCGACTCACCCTTTGAATATTCTCCGGGTTTAGCGCTTATGTAGTACGCGAACAAGTTAAGTTTCTACCAGTATCGAGTTAGGTATGTGTACGCGCACATATTCGCTCTTTTTTAAAATTTTTTTTAAATTCGCGAAATCTCTCGGCTCTGAATTTGATAATTTCTGAATCACTGAACCAGAATCGCTGAAATTGCAAAATGAGTTGAAGACCAAATCTCAGGTTGTATAAAAAATCTTTTTCCCATTAAAAAAACATAAACCGTCTCGGTCTCAAAATTGGATTCTTACTTCGACACTGTCACGAGCTTAAGTTCCATTTAGACACAGAGATGGATTTTTTCTCTCTATATCTCACGGTCCCGAGCAATTTCGTAAATAATCTATCCACAACCATATCACGAAGGGTGACACAACGTTTCTCTCATCCATTATGTATTATTGTGTCCGGATTAAAAGAGAAAAAAATACTGGAACTGGTTACGTACGCGCGTGACGTCTCAAACGCGCGCGGAGGAAACACTTTAAGTCCCTCTCCGTGGGACGTAACTCGATATTGCATTAATGCGATATACGGAGGATTTTGATGGCGGACGAAGGCCAAGTCGGCCGCAATATTTCGTCGTCCCGGTGTCATATGGTGAAGCGCCCAAGGATATTGCGTTTCCGCTAAGGGTTACCGACGGATTAAAGGGGATACGTTATTAAGAAATGGTGTCCCGGTATCGCGTTTCAAGAAAGACCGCGCGCGCTCCTTCTTGCGCGAGCGACAAGTAAGCATTGCGTGTAATTACCTTTCGTGATTTCTCGCGTCTTTCCGCGAAACTCGTATATTTCACTCCGCAAAGAGAAACCTTGGAAGTTTGTGAATCTCGACTGCCGCAAAGCTCTAATTAAAAAAAAAAAAAGCGCGAACGTTTCAAGCGCCGGAAAACAAGTGCTCGTGGCAGTTTTTTGTTTTTGTTTTTTTTTTAGAAAATTTCTAAGTCGAGAAACGCGTTTTTCCGCGCAAAAGTTTTCGAAATCCTCGAAGATCGCGGTTTCAACACCGATAACAGAGCGTCGGAGATAATATCGTCGGGTAATTAGAAGGAGTGGATGTGCATTAAATTCTCGCGTATATACACGTAGTTCGGACATAAAGTCGAACGCCAATGCGGCGGACACCAATCGGGCGGCTCAATAATTCATAGGCTCCGTTTGCCCCTCGCATCAAAACGCGATCCATCGGCAAGTCGGTCAGCACGGCTACTTCATTACGACGTAACGAGCATGTAGCTGGCGGCCTGCCCGCCCGCCCGCCCGTCCGTTCGCTCGCCGGTCGATGCTCTACTAAACCCGGATCAGAAACAGTGAACTCGAATGCGGAATACAGTCAATACGCGGAATGCGAGTAGAAGCAACGAGAACAAGCGGATGAGTTTTGGTGTTCGGACACCGTGGAAAGAGTAAAAGGATGACTCGTGCAAACTCCGAAGCGCCACTCAATAAAAGCCTCGGCGTCTCGCGTTGTGTCTTCGTCGCCAATGCGCATTGGCACCGGAATTAGCGTATCGAGCCAATTTCGAAGGACGATCGGCGATGTCGGTCGCTACGCGAGCACTGACTACTTACGCGACAAATTGATTCACTTGTTCTTGAAGCGAGACACACAGACATCAAGCCCGTCCGTTCGTGGTTACGCTTGTAATTTCCACTCGATCAAATTCGAGACTTTGACTTCGGGAATATGCGCGCAAGTTACTCGGTCGCAAGTGTAATATGTTCGGGGAACGCAAATTGTTTTTCAATGGCCGTCAAAAGCTGAAATCCAAGTAGTGTTGTCGAAATGTTAAACGTGCGCAGCAGTTTGCTCGACGAAATTGTTTTAAAAAAACGTAATCACGCTCGCGAAAATCTTTCCCGCGCGTTTTTCCGTGTCGCTTGTATTTAATTTTTTTTTTTTTACGCCGAGATAAATCGCGGCGTAAATTATCTCGCTTATGCAACGGCGGCGGCGGCGGCCACGTTTTGTGTGGAACGTGTCACGCCAACGCGCTCTTCTTATATAATCGCAACAAATTTAATGCTGTTCCGTGTGTTTCGCTCGTGAATCAACAGTAACAACAAGAAAAATAAAATCATCCGTTGGAAGATTCCGCGATCTCTTTGTTTTCACGGAAAACGACCAGACTTTTCTCCCTCTCTCTCTCTCTCTCTCTCGGAGCTAAATTTAAACGAAGCGAGATATAATTGGGGCGAAACGATTGATCGATGACGGCCATTTTGCTGAAGCGAACAATGATATATCTCGTACAAGAGCGCGGTCATTGATCTAATTAATACCGTTCCGCCGTGCGCCGTCGTAATCGAAGTCCTAGCATCGAACTTAATCAGCGAATGTGTCTGCGCGATGATGCCGATCCGATGCGGCGCTAATTGAGACGACGTGCTCAGCCGAAGCGAACGAGAAGTGAGAAACCCGGCGGTAGCGAAAAAAAAAAAAAAAAAAAAAAAGAGGATGAAATAATGAAGCCGCGCGCGCACGAGCGCGAGAAAAGGAAGATGCGCGCGGATCTTACACCGTATCTGAGAGATACATCTTATACTCGTGCGAGAAACGCACAGGTTAGTCCACGCGGAAGTTTTATTATATCGCGGAAGAGTAATGTCGACAGCCAGCAACGCCGCGCCAGGCGGTAATAAGATATATTTTTCACAACGCGCGCGCTTTCGTGTGCGCGGGAGTTTCGGGCGAGCAACGTATCCGAGCGATTTTATTTATGACAGCGGTGGTCCATTAGCTCTTGCCCTGGGCGGGGATGCCCCCAGTCAAGCCCTGCGAGACTTTACCCTACGTAATCTAGTTTACGTTTGCGGCGCATTGCGGTTCGTAAATCGTAAATAGAAAAATCGGAATAATATAAACTTTTAATTTCTGCAAATTGCATCAATTTTCTCTTCCCCGAAGTCACAAAAATTTATTCGCGAAATTGCATTTTCTCTTCTCGTCGCCCGGAGTTTTCGACTTTTCTCAAAACCCACGCACTCTTTCCAGTTGCGAATTCTAAAATTTGCAAACTCTCGCGAATAAATTCACTTTGTAAAATTCCGAGGATTCAATTCGTATTCGCATTACAGTGTATTCAAGACACTCAGAGTTCTCAAACATTTGCACACACACACACACATGGAGCAAGTCTAGATAGTAATTGACACAAAGAGACGTCTTCGCTGATAACGAATCCACCCCTTTGTCAAAGAGGACGGGAAAGAAAGAGAGAAATTACGAATATTTCGGAAATTAATCTAAGGACTTATCTGGAAACGCGCGCTGTTAGTAGCACACAGAAGCGTTTACATACCAGGCGAGCCAGTAAATCTAGAGACCAGCCGGCTAGACAGCCGGCCGAAAGCAAAGCTGTTAGTAAAGCAAACTTCACCAGCTTGAATTAAATTAATGCGCGACACGGAGTTGCGCACGCTCGGGAACAGAGAGAGAGAGAGAGAGAGAGAGAGAGTATATATACTGCATATAACAAGAGCGCGCCCAAAACGCTGCGATTACTGTGTAAAACTTACGGATTAAGATGTAACGCCAAGGGACGTCTCTCTCCGCCCCCGCTTCCGTTTTTACAGTAGTGAATAATTACTTGAATAACTCTCCGCGAGTTACTCCTCAACACGAAACATACTACGAGAATGTTGTGTGACACGCTCTCATATCTTTCGTCGTAGTGTGTTCCACAAGCGAGGATGACAAATTCATCAGCGACGGAATTGGTTTCGATCAGCGAGACAAGTGAAAGTTTCCGCCCAAAGATCGATTCCATGATTTTTTTTCGTGACATCTCGTGATTCTTTCTCGTTCTCCCCAAATAATGTCGTCGATCTCTCGCTCCCCCTGCGTGTCTCTAATATCCCAGATATTAAATACCCCTGCCCGGAGCGGATAACGCATCGTCCCGAAATTCCCCGGCGAGGCGAAATTCTTCTTGTATACTCGTTCGCCCTTCGGGAAAGACGCACGGAGCGAGAAAGGACCGCAGCTGACGGAAATGAAAGGATTAACCGTTCTCTGTCTCTCTCTCTCTCTTTCTCTCACTCTGTCGCTTTTTATCGCGCGCATGTATTGTTCCCGCAATTACGTTGCGATAATACACCGCGATTTTGGAACAACATGCGATTGGGGATTGTAGCGATATTACATCGCGAAAATATTCGAGCGAGAATCCTTTGAATATCTTTTATGAAAAATTATGAATTCCGTGACTGCAACGATTACGGGATCTGACAAAGTGGCTGTCTCCTCGTTACGGTAGCGAGATAGACGGTATACGTAAAGTAACACACACACACGCGCGAGCGCGCGAAGTTAAGTTGAATAGCTCGGTTCTTGGCCGGGAAGAAACTTTGTGACTTTTACTACTTCGGCAACGGAACACAGGCGAAATATCGTTAGATAGAGTAGATCACGCACTTAACCCGAGCTTCTCCATTTTCGTGAAAATACGCTGATGATATTCTTAATGAGATCTGAGAAAGCGAACGAAGCTCGAATCTTAATTACGTTTCGACATTTATGTAATATAACGCATATAACGCGGGGCACTCGGCGCGCGACGTCTTCAAATAAACAGAAGAAGTCGTCGAAATTCCGTGTACAAACACGCGTTGCATAAAATGACATTAACATCGCGCGGATGTAAATATGGACACACGTTCTGTGTGATTTTAAGTACAATATTTAAACTCGCGTTAAAATACTATCACAGAAAGGAGAAACTTGAATTCTGAAGTAAAATGTTGAAGACGCGAAAAATCAAGAATGTTGAAGAAGCACATCCGTGAAATTATTACGTACACACAAAAAAAAAGTAATCTTTATTAATTAAAGCGGGTCGCGCGCGCGCAAATTCCATATTAGGGGGGATATTAATAAAAGGTCGGAATGAAAATTTGATGTAGCTGAAACGCGCGCCACGCGGAAAATGGTGTGCTCGACGAAAAGAATTCGCGCTATCTCGGTTATCATCTACTTTTTCCGCGGTTCCGCGGCGGGAAAAACTCTCGAGTCACGTTTTCCAGAGACTGAAATCTTCTCCGAACACTAGACACGTATATACGGTATATAAAACCCGGAGGGGTTGCGCGCCCGAAGAAGGGCGCCGGTTTCGAGGACCCCGAGCTTCACGGATCACGCGGAAGTTGGACCATAACTGGACGCGGAGCATCCTTGACGGGGGAAAGCCTTCGGAATTCTCTCTCTCTTTCTCTCTCTCTCTCTCTCTCTCTCTCTTTCCTACAAAATATTCACGGATTATTCGAGCTGCGACTCCTCCGTGTACTCTGTGTAACTCTTTGACCCTTTCGTTACTGCGCATCGAGGGATGCTAAACTCTCCTGAGAGCGCAAGTTACGGCCGAGCTCCGCCTCGGTGAATTTCTCGAAATTCTCCCGAGTTAAATGTCATTCGCATTCGTTCATCGTGTTTGTTCCGATTCTTTTATTCACGTCAACGTCTCGCGGAAGTATTTGAAATGTAAACAATTTATTTGCCGTTCTCTCCCTTCCCGTATAACGTTGCTCGAAACGGTGTTTCTCTCGCTACCGGTATAGCGAGATATCGCTTAAAAATAGGGGGGGAGCGAGGAAAGTTTTCCGCTCGTTTCGATACGTTCTATAACTTTCCTGCGTTCGCGCGCGCGGGGACGAAATTGCTTCTTTCATTTCTTTCGGTCGGATGCGCGATGCAATTTACGGAAAACGCGTGGCACGCTGACGGTACATGACGGATGCGCTTTCGACTTCGAGAGAACGAGGCGATCGACTTGTTGTTTTCCCCCTCCGGGGAATATTCATTCGCGATGGTACTCGCCTGGCAAAGTATTTTTTCAAAGCGTTTTTCAAGGAAAACAATTACCATCCCGGACGCGATCGATCACTTTGTCACGAGCTACGTAAATACCGCGTTCGTGAGAATTTTTTCAATTACCGTTTCTTTACGAAAATTTCGTAACTAACGTCTGTTACGTTGGAGCAACTCCAACGTTAAATGTTTCCAATTAGGTTCTCCGCTTTATTTCGAAGAGACTAAACAGTTGCTGTAGTTTCAACGATTTCAAAAATTGAGTTTGAAAGAACAAAGGGAGCAACTAACTTCCAATCGAAAATCGAGAAAACAGTTTCCGAGATCTACAGACGAAAAAAAAAAAAAAAATGGCAGAGAAAAGTCTTGCGATTCTTCTTGTAAAAATGTGATAACTCGAGAGCCGATCCTCTCCGAGAATTCGTAAGTACATCTTTATTCACCGACAGTTCGGACTCGAGCGGGCACGCAATTGCGATGGATGTCGGCGTTCTCGCAAAATTGCAGCTTAATCTCGCAGATGTGCAGGTAGGAAGAAAGACGGGAGCGAGAGAGAGAGAGAGAACGCGCGCGCCAGGAGGACGACGTGAAATCCTATTAAGCGATCCTAGCCTCTATCTTCATCCGGCATGTCTGATGCGGCTGACGTCTCGAAACGGCCAGGAAATGGAACAAATGCATAGGAGCAACAGCAAAGACGCCGCGGAAACAGAAAAGAGGACGAAATAGGAGAGAAAGGAACGCGCGCGGAAGAACTCCGAATTACGAAAACCGAATAAAAACCTTCTTCGCAAACGCGTGACGTTCTGCATTATGTAAAGATACAAAAAAAAAAAAAAAAAAAAAAAAAAACGGTATTATTTCAATTCCGCCTTTCAATTGGTTGGTTTTAAATGATCGGAGATTACGACGCCTTTTTAAAATGGTACTTGGATTCTTGCGCGTATAAACGTTTTACCGCAATTTGTCGCGGCGTGTTTGTCGATTTATTTGTTTTTTTTTTTTTTGGGAACATAAATATCGCGTCACCGGCGTCGGAGCGGATAGAGTAAAAAATAGTCGAAAGCTCTCAATCTAAACATCTCGAGTGTGTGACATTTTAAATCCGAACTCTGAGCGCGCGCGAGTCGCACACTCTTTATATATACATATAAAACGAGCGCGAGATTAATGCTTTTTCTGGAAAGGAATACTACTTCGGACGCGCCGATTCGATTCGACAGCCGATAAGGAATATGTGTTTGCACAGCACACATTGCCGGGTTTACGAATGCTTTATGGTGTTTGCATTGATTTCCATTGATGACAGAGCCACGGTAAATATTATCGGAGACAGCTACACCCAGAGAGAGAGAGAGAGAGAGAGAGAGGAGAGAATCCGTGAATTTAGACGCGGTTTATTTTCGCGGTGCACGCGGATGTTGCGAGAGCTCGAGGACGGAATAATAAACCACCTCCACCTCTGTCTGCGTCTCGAGAGCGACAGGCGGAATGTACACGCGGCGGAGAGAGATCCGCTCTATTTATGTGTAAAAAGAAATATAATCATACTGTGCTTTGCTTCAGAGAAAAAGAGAGAGAGAGAGAGAGAGACCGAGTCGTACGCGTCTCCACCGAGCATTTTTATATTTTCCCGGCAATTAACGCTTTAATCGGCGCGCCGCTGCATTTACACGGTAAATCACAATTTGTTTTTCTTTTCGTCATAAATCAAGAGTAGCGCCAAGTTCACTTGTCGTACGCGTCAGCGGGGTTGACCGTGACTCTCTCCAAGCGAGTCGGACAGTTGCGAGCGGAGTTGAGATTTTTCACATGTATTTTTTATATGAGATTTCTTCTCTTTTTTTTTATTCAGCAACGCGGTCGAGAGCCGTTGCGCTAAATTAAACATTTGCAATGTTCAGAAAGAACAATGGAATGCATTTCGAATTTTTTACTTCGCCAAGAGAATTTAAATGTTCGCAATGAAACTTGTGTCATCGACGTGAGTTTTAAAACTCACCGTGTGTGAATATGCTCGTCGACCGCGACAATTTTCGCGATAGGTAACGTACCTCACTCCCCCTTTAATAAATACGAATGGAAGGAAAGAACTGCGCGGAGACATATTCTCGAGATGATATTGCCCGAGTTAGATTGCTCCTTTTGAGGAAAGGAATCGTATGTATTCAATTTCTGCTCTTCGGAATATCAACTGGCAAGCGGCCACAACGGCATAGAGAACAAGCAGGGCGGGAAAGGGCGGCGCGCGCTTTTGCGAATATCTCCAGAAAGATATTTGTCGGGCGCCACCACCTGAATCCGAACCGCACTTGACTCCGCCGTGTAACCACCGTGGAAATTTGACCCGCATCCCGCGGCATTTTCGCTAGCCGAATTCAAATGTCACGGCGACGTAAAACACGTCCTCTTTTGCGCTGAAACTAATATTAGCACGGAAACAAGGCGATAGAGAAAATAATTGCGATTAAAATCACGATGTGCGTATTGCGGGTTTTCGCGAACGAATTGAAATGTGCAGGAAAACTTTTCGATAAGAAAAGAAACAATAAACACACACACGTATATAAAGTAGCATATGTTCACCTCTCATCGAGTGTCGCTCGAAGCGAACGGAGCTTAAGAATATAAGAGCAAAGAAACCAAGAAAAAAAAAAAAAATTCAGACGGATCTCGAGAGACGGAAGCACATCGAATGTGCGCCTTCTTTTAACGTCTCGTGGATTTTTGCCGCACGTTTCTGGCAATGTCCGTGCAGCTGTCCGCAATTTTCAAGCTGATGCGACCACAAGGGCGACCGACCCACTTCACTAGTCGGTCGATTCTCTTACATCGCTTATTCCTGTACAAGTTTTTTCTCAAGAATTGCGAAAATCGAACATCGCAGCTGTTCAAATATCGACAATCAAAATAATGTGATTTTTTTTTTTTTTTCATATAAATTAATAAACTTTTAATGATAAATTAAAAAGTTTCAAAAATCAAAAGTTTCTTTTTCACAGAGCGAAAATACATTTTCGAATCTACATATCTCCGAATGTGTACTTTTTTTTCGCTGCAATGTTTTAATTTAATTACCGTTGTATAACTTTTAAATATGAAAAAAAAACATTGTGTTTCCACCAAAAGCCGAAATGTTATTTAATATTTCTATTGAAAAAAAACTGAAATAATTCGATCATATGTAGTGGATATCATTAAAAATTTGTTTTTTGGATATCATTAAAAACTAAAATAATTTGATCATACGTAATGGATATCATTAAAAATTTGTGAACGCGGTCAAATCGAAGAGTGTACGATTGTCGAACTGTTCGCGCGCAATTTACGATCTAATGTAACCGGAAAATCCGCTTTGTTCTCCCTCACCCTCGCCCCGTAAGTCCGTTCAACGGAATCACTAGCGTCAACGATTGGCTAGTTTGGCTTGTTAAACGATCGGCGTAATGGACAATCGGGAATTCAGTTTAATCCCAGAATGCCGAAGTTCTCTCTCCGACCGCGCGCGTTTGCGCTGACTGGCTTATACATTTAATTGCCAGCTTTTTTCGATATTCTTTGTATTAAGCTCCGATAATTTTTCTTGAAAATAGCCATTCCAATTTCTCGTTTAATCGCATCGCACGTGTAATAAAACAAGTGAATTTTCGTCTATTATTATCTATCCGATGGTCTCGTGTCTCTTCGTTAGGATAACGCGCGCGGAAGTCGGTGTTTTATTTGCGGTGCGTATGGACACTCTAAAGCGCGATATTTCCATATCGCGCTGTCCATGACAAATAATAGCACTTTAGGTCCACTTAACGGGAAAAATGAAAAAGTCGCGCTCGAGATCGCGCGCGCTCTCTCTCTCTCTCTCTCTCTCCCGCGCGCAAGAGCGCACTTAATAATTCCATCTCGCGCGTGCGACGGGGCTCTCGACGACGAGTTCTATCAATATCTCTATGTGTACCGATGCGTAGTCGCGATACACGTGTGCAAACGTATATCGTACGCGCCACACGCAATTACCGTCGAGATATTATTACGCGACGCGAATCTCCGCGCTAATTTTTATTTGATCTCTTTACACGGTCTCACTCGCTCGGATGCGTTCCCGCGAAGCAAAGTGAATTGCGCGCGCGGAGCCGCACGCACAGCTTTTCATTAAACACGACCTCGTCGGTCCTCCCCGTTTTCGGGCGCCAGGTTAATGACTGGGAAGATTAATGAGTTTACATTAATGAGTGTGATGTGCGCGCGTGTACACCGCACATACGTATATGGTCCATTTGGTCGCGCGGTACGTGTGTTTTCACATCTGCACGTTTCGGTCGTATTTCCTAACGATGATCGCTCCTTCTTTCTTGTTGCGAGCGTCGAGCATCTCGTTATTTTCAAGCGCGTGTATATTTCGCGCGCTCACGTCGGGGGTGTATCGGGAAAAAATGTTATTTCTCTCTCTCTCTCTTTTTCTCGATAAAACAGGATTCTCCTCCCCTCCGTGTCGCCATTTTGCATTTTTAATTGAATATTGATTAATCGCACGGAGACGAGAGCTGATATCGAAATTTCGTTACATTGTAATACATGTTAAATCTTTTTTTCTTTCTCTCACTTTTTTTCTAGTTTTTACTCTTTTTCGGTTTCACATAGTTTTTTCTTGCTCGCGTAATGATTTCGTTTCTCGGTGTGTTGCGACAAAACAAAATACTTTGGGATACCTTTCCACGCAAGTCGAGATTACCGCGAATGAATCGCGAAAAGTCGGAGTCGCGGTAACGTTAACGTCGCGTCCTGATTTCGGAAACACGAAATGTAACTTTTTCTTCGACGTGAAATAAACCGCGAGAGAGAGAGAGAGAGAGAGAGAGAGAGAGAGAGAGAGAGAGAGAGAGAGCGACGTGACAAAAACACACGCACGCGATATCGCACATAGGGGTTTTTCCTCGGTGGCACAACAGTAGCGCGCGCGGTATCGATCACCTCCCCAGTGTCTCCATGACGTCTCATATGACAATACGTAGCGTGACAATGATCAAGGGTTTACGGAGGAGCAGCGGAGAAAACCACATATATATATATCGGATCATAAATTGTGGCTCATTCCGCGGCACGGGCCATTCTTTACAATCCTCCATATCGAATTACTTTTCACGGCATTATTTATGGCGATCCGAACTTATACAAGGTCCTTCCGAGCTTTGCTTTTGTTCCGAATCCGCGTCGAACGAACGAACGAACGAACGAGCGAGCGAACGAACGAACGAACGAACGTGGGACGCGTGATCAATGACAAGCACGGCATTGCGGGGAAAAATTTCGCGAAGAAACTTGATGCGTTCTGATTTCGCGACCGAACTATATTGCGAATAATACACAGGTTGAATGAAAAATTAAATCGTTTTAATCGGTCGCAAAAAAAAAAAAAAAAAAAAAATATATAACATTCAAGCGTGAAAAACACGGTTACTAAAACGAAACAAAAATAGCAATCGCGCGCGAGCTTGAGACAAAAGTATTGTCGCGAAATATTTTTCCGATAAATTGCTCCGCAATTGCGAAATCGAATAAAATCCGATACGCCTTTTGACCGGTTGGTTGTCTGTTGAAAATCTCTAGCCCGCACATCTGTTTACTTCGCTACCGCACTTTTACCGCCTCCGACTCGCAATCTAGTTATTTTTTGTGTGCTTTAATATTCGATACTTCGTGGTTTTACGTAAAAAAAGAAAAAAAAAACCCCAACCACGGCACTATCGCTAGCTTCTATCGAGCCCGGGCGTTTCTCATAAAAAAGAGGTACGTGTAGCTTTCGGCGTGATATCTGATACCGCACGGCGCGAGATTGGATTTAATATATATGTTTTTTTTTCCGCGTTCCACGGCGTAGTAAAAAAAAAAATCTTCCCCAGAAGTCCTCTCTCTTCCACCTTTCAACATTTCGGGAGCGGAACATCGAAAACGGGTTTTTCTCGACAGCTGTTTTCCATGCTATCAAAATTCTGTTGTATCGATCACCGGCGGAGGTTGCAAAATTTCCCCTTTTTTTTTTTTTTTTTCAATCGCTGCAGCTACGCTTTGTACCACGAAAATTTGATATCGTAAAAACGATGATATCCTCCCCCCCTCCTCCCAGTTAACGTACTCGGCTCTCCTCTCTATCAAAATAGTTACCGTTTTCATTATCACAGTATCGCGCATCATGTGCCTTTATAAGCGCCAAGTGTTCCGCAAAATATACTTGGCAAGAAGAAAACGCGTACCGTCGCAATTCGCGACTTACTTTTTTTTTTTTTTTCATTGTTTTTTTACTTATCTGACAGAACACGCTTTAAATATAAATCACTAAAAATAGAAGATAATATTTTAACAGTAAACTTAGGAAATTCAAAATTCCAGTGAAAAATGCGAATAAAACTACAATTTTTTTGGCAATTAATGCAAGGCGCTAAAAGAGAAGCTCCGCGCGTGTAGTCTCGGACTATCTTGCTCACATTTCAAGGCGAGAAAGACTTTGTACAATCCTTCTCTTCGAACTGTCCTGCTCGGACAAGGTCTTTTAATTAACTCCGGATTCTGTCCGGGTCAATTGCTCCTCGTGAGAAAAGAGAGAGAAGAAACGGGTGCTTCTACGCCGGACCGACGATAATGTTTATCCATCGTTTAATAAATCCTTACTTTGATTATTTAACGATCAAAAAACAAAAACAAAAATAATACTGCGACAGAGAAACAAACGCGTGCACATTTACGGATTTGCGCAAACGCTACATTATGCAATTGCGTTTTTACGTTACGCAATAATGTTGTAATAATCTACCCTTTAATCTTTCCGCGTGAATTTTATAGCAGTTTAATGTGTTACCGGTTATTTTGTTTGTTAATAATAACTATGTGTGCATGTGTTGTACAGCAACTGGTGTTACACATGTAATTACGTGATATCACACGGCATAATATATGTATATATATATATATATATATATATGTGCATAATGCACCTGTACGCGATAACCGTTACATCATTAAACACTGTTTAAATATTGTTTCAAGCGTAATTTGCCACAATTACGGCATTAGTTGCAACGTAAAAAAAGATATTTGAAAAATGATCGCGTGACTTTTCAAGTCGCACCCCCCCCCCTCCGTTACGGCGCAACCCCTTCGGCCGAAAGAATTATAGGGCACTTTAATAGCACAACGGCTACAAAGACCCGCTATCCGTTTTTCTTATCCGGGGGGAGTTTGGGAGAGAGAAAGTCTCGCTCTCTCTTTCTCTCTTTTTCCCTCGTAACGAGCGGGAGCGACGCGCGGTGTGTTTAATTAACGCGAAACTCGCGTGGAAATAGAGATTCAACTTCGCAGTTCCCTCGACCGTCTCTTTTGTCACTCGAATCTGACATTGATACTCCGCGGCGGATTTGATTTTATCGAGTTTTACAAACGGTCCGTGTGTGGTACACATATAAGCTACGTATACGGCAAATCGTGCGGGTAAACGCAAACAAGACACCGAGACAAACCGTTCCGCTGTCAAAGACGGCACTTCTTGCGAACAGAACTAAATAATTCAGAAATTGTTACTTCCTATTGCACGCACATCATCCTACTCGTCCAATATCGCGTGCGACACAACGGGTGTCTCCCGACGTAAGGTACGACGTAATAATCACCGGTTTGTTCCTCTCTGTCTCGCATTTTATCAACGGTCACATGTAAAACACGCTTTTCCTCGTTACGATCGATACAGTTTTACGCTGACGCAAAAATTTCGCTTCTTCGTTTGTGAAAAAAAAAAAAAAAATTGCACGTCGTGAGATTAATAATCGACGACGGGGAAACGCGAACTGTAAACCCACATGTGCATGTAAGGGAGACATCGTGTTGTACGACATCGTATGCGCGCGTTGTGTGTGTGTGTACGTGTGAGGAGGATGAGACATGATTACCTCCTCAATTACCGCTCAATGCTGTCCACATAATTCATAACGTTACACCATGGGTGAAATTCACTCGTACGTACTCTGCGCGAGCAGAGAAATTCCGCCGATGTCGAACTCGAGAGATTTATGCGATTTCGCGCAATTAGAAATTGACGACGAACACGTAACGTTCGCGCGTAAACGCGTTAATTTCACGGGGCAGTTTCTCGCAACGATTTTCTCTTTTTTTAAATAAAAATATTTGCCAGAACGCGTTTTCAGTTAAAAAAAAAAATATCATCGATTGGCAAATGATGTAATATAACAAATATTTTATGAAAGCATTCAAATGT
>QVNZ01023125.1:0-15662 GCA_014825645.1 Pseudomyrmex dendroicus | reverse complement strand
AATACAAAAATAACTTTTAATATGATTATTAAACACGTATGTCGCACATCGCCCAGTATCCGCGTTGACTTTTGCCGACTTTTAACTTTGCAAAAAATTTGACTTTGGTAAAATTTCGTGATTTTAGAGCGTCTTAAAACTTAATACTTAGCGTAACGCGTTCGTCAACAATCGATTGTTGACAAATGGTGGGATATATGAGCTTACCTCGCTCCGGGCAGTAATAATCTCGAGGAATTTCCTTCCAAATCGCAAGGCAGGACGACTTTACTGTGTGGTTTCACCACAAACTCCAGAGGTGGATTGGACGACGTATCGGCCGCGTCTGAGGACAGTGGAACATTGGTCGTAGTGGAAGAGCTGGTGGACCATGAGTCCTCTTCGGGAGCCAAAAGAGCCGCGGGCTGCGCCACTTCGTCCGGTAAAGGTATCAACGTCGAGCCGGACGTTGTTGTGCTGGTCGTGCTGGTGGTCGTCCGGCGAGAGCGTCGACCACCCTCCTGCCTGCCGCGCAATGCAAAAACTCCGGCCTCGTTTACGGAGCCTGTAACAACGTAATATAATGGCGTCAGCCTTTCAGACACGGTTACCATTAAAGAAAGTTAGCGTGATTTCGTGAATATAATGTTTTTATAAAAAGTGCGGTTTTATCTCACGCTTTTGTTATAATGTTATCGGCGCTTTCAACGCGTGTCGTTTTTTTTTATTTTTATTTTTATTTTTTTTTATTTTTTTTTTTTTTATAAAACATCGCTGCATCGCTGCATCTCGCAAAAAATCGCTTTAGCTCCAAGTTCAATCAACTATTATCGATATTCATGCTGTTGCGTAACGCTTTGCGCTCGGGTCACGATTAATTAACTAAACGGATACGGAGATTAATTAGAGTGTAATATATATATACACCTTTACTGCGAACTATGTAATTAAATAGTTATTCTGTAATCACTTTTCGTCGTGTTGTTCTAATTTATTGCATTTTCATAAATGTAAATGTTTTACATAGGCAGAAAGAGCGGAGATTGAACGAAATGTATCTATTGTCTTCTTCTCTGTGGAAATTATCAATAGGGTAAAAAAATGAATGAAGACGAGTTGAACGCGTGTTAAATTTATTCAAATTCAAAGAATGGCTTTTCTGATTTTCGTTTGCGCAATAGAACAAAACAGATGAAATTGGTCGTTTGTTTCTCCGCGCCTTTTTCGCTCACTTTATCGAGAAGTAAATATTCTAAAGGCTGTGGAGCTTGATCGAGTTAGGCCGTGGAATTCGATATAAATCCACGACAAGAAGCGACGTTACCGAAGGACACTTTCCGCCATCCGAGCGTCATCGTTCCGCACGCTCGCTCGTTTGCTCGCTCTCGCCCTAAAACTGCCTGCCTATCCCTCGACCGAGACTTCGAGGAAAACTAATTATGGTCCCGATGAGCCGCAAATAGCTGCAACTACCTAACCTAATGCAACTAAGAGCTCTTTCTCTCTCTCTCTCTCTCTCTCTCTCTCTCTCTCTCTCTCTCTCTCTCTCTCTCTCTCTCTCATGAGACTCCACCTACTCATCCTGCGGCCGCGAGTTCCGCAATCCCTCTGTAGCAAGCTGGCAGTTGAGGGTGACCGACAGTCCAACTTGTTTGCATGCCACGAGGCAGCTTTGCTACACGGTGGCTGTTTCATTAACCTCTTCCCTCTTTCCTAACGACTAAAACATACACTCTATTCTTTTGAGCCTTTGTTAGCGTCGCGACGTTAGTTTCCACACTTCTTTCTCGACACAGCTTTTTCTCGAGTGTTTATGCGATTTAGCGAGGCGTCTTTGTAATATCGCGGGAGAAAATCCAATTCCTCTTGCGCAGCTGAATCGCATTACTTGCGCTTTGACACTCGTGAAAAATAAGAGACTCGAGAAGAGAAAAATACATACACACACATGAAGTAAAATATAAATATATATATATATAATGTATAAAATATTTATTAAATATTTTTACTTAGTACGTTGTAACTCTTAATTTTGATTACGATTTAGTATAACTTCAATTATTTCGAAGATATTGTAAGCAAGCATTTGAAGGATCTGAACAATCTAAATAATTAAAATTAACGTTAATCGTTTTTTTTCTCCACAGAGAGCATAAAACCATTTGACTAAGAAGGAACAACACAAGGGGAAAATATATCGGTCTGTACGTAACCACGTAGCGATATCATAGCGCTGGCCAATAGCGAGTGGCCTCTGTTCATCAACGTTCCCAATAGTATACCCGACTAGTTATACACCGCTATCGAGTGGATGTTGTTCGACGTTGATGCATGCATTATTCAGGCGGCGTGTATCCATTCATTATTCATGTCATGATCAATGGATGTCAACAGACCGCGATCTGTATCTGAGCACGTCGCTACGGAAAGTGAAAGCGCCGCGTTTCGCTAAGCGAAATACACGTCAGCAGGGCTCAAAGGAATGTTGCGAGCAACGCGCGCGCTGTAACGAATTTATGGCGTACGTCGACGATGCGATGCGATCCAGTGTGATATAGACCTCTGATTACGATATAATCGACACACACGCTCGCTCGGGAGAAAATTTGTTATCACAGTGCAGTTACATTGCTCGAGAGAGCACAAATTGCCGCTTTTGGAACAGACGTCTATTTAACAACATAGCGAGCAGACGATGGCAATCGATTTTTAGCCGCTTTTGTGTCTATTTGTAACGTTGATGTATATAACTGCAATATTTTTTTGTATTTTTTTTTTACAATAGGTACGCTCAAGATAAAACAAGATAATGAAACATTTTACATGTTTTACATGTTTTCGTAGCCGAATGTTTTTTTTTTTTTTTTGTTTGCTCCTATTTAAAATAAATTACGATATGTAAATCTAGATAATTATTGACGAGAGAATTGAGCCAACTTGCCTTGCTAATCTATATATACATATATGTGCATGCAATTCTCAACATTGTAAGATGGCAAAGCGGTTAAGAAAAAATGTGTATGTGTGACTTCGTATCACCAGATAAATACACTTTTTTCCTGTTGCGTAAAGCTCGCCTCGCTGCGAGGCGAAAATCTGCCCGCATCTCCGTTACTCTTTCGCCGTGCGCCGCGCGTCAAAAGTGAGATACACAAGTTTGTCGTGGGAATTCCGATAATTTGGAAAGAGGAGAGAGTAAACTCTCAACCCAGGCGTGGATCACCGAACGTAATGGGAAGAGAAGAGGCTTTGCAGTATTTTGCGAAGTATTACACGTTCTCCGTAATCAAGTTTCGCGAAATTGCGCCTCTTCATCTCTTTGACTGTTATCTATTTTACGTTATCACGTACATAACTTAGACTAATTTTAGCGCTCTGCTATAATCTTACATATAATTACAATAATATAATAGTATTTTATATTAGACATTATATAATAACATTTATTATTTATTACTTATTAGAAATTTTAAATAGTTTCTCGTTTTTTCAGAAAACGAGACTGTATGTTGTATGTAGGTATGCGATAAAACGATAAAATTGGATATATTTGCGTACTGTAAAAATATATACTTTAAAAATATATAGGTACACGTAATATGTGATAGAAGTGTAGTTTCCATAATATCCGACAAGCGTCAATTTTTATCGCGGGGAGAATAGATAACGCTTGATGAAAAACGATTGATCGCGAATTAATCCCGGCGAATACTCGCACAATTCTGTAATCAGGTCAGCGTTCCATTATTCGTTTTGCTATGATATCGGACGTTGGAAACGAAAAGTAATCCAAACGCGATCAAAACGCAAGTAATCGGAGCGCAAAGTAGCAACGTATAAAAACACACACAGAAAATGCATTTGCAAGCGGAAAAGAATAGAAGTGTACGTTTCGCGATATCTTATTACGCATTTCTCTCGCAGCGCGTATTACGGAGACTCCGTGTTTGCTCGATTATAGTCACCTTTCTCGCGTTAGCCCGGAGACTCCGCGGTCCCAGAACGTATCAACAAAACTCCCGCCTCATCCTCCGGCAGCATTCGAGGGTCGAGCTAGCGTCTGTCGCTCGTTGATGAAAAGTTTCGAGGGTCCTCCGAGAATTTTGCATACGGCCGTGCACACGGAGAGGATAGTCGTGCCGTACAGAAGAGAATGTGGCGAGAAGGTTTACGTGAGAGTAGGAAAGAGATGTTGTACGTGGAGAGTATATTTACGAATATATCTTGTTGGCGGTGATGTCAGAGTGACCTTACTCTGTGTGTACAAAAGCGGCAAAGATCAGAGGCGTTCCCCGAACACGTAGAGACCGTCAAGACGAGAGCGAGCGAGGAAGATTCGGTGTCGCACCGGGTGTATATCGTCAAGGGAATCTATCTTTCGCGTGGAATTCGCAGCACGATCGTCTCCGACGGCGATGGGAGTGATTCTCGGACGGAGAGCGCATTGCCGTGCGCTTCTCTTCCATCCCGTCGCGTTCTCACCCTTCGGCCTCCGATTCACGCCGATTCCTCTTCACCCTTTGCTCCCATCATGGCGCTTAAGCTCTCGGTAATACTCTCTCGGTGGCGTGCAGGCAGTTATGGACTGGTTGTCACTCCGATCGGCGTGCAATAATTCCGGTGGCCCGTAATGTCCGTTAATTCAGATCGACAAGATCGTCTTTAGATAAGCCAAGCCACAAGTCACAATTGGTCGATGTTCAAACGATGGCGATAATCATGTGAATAAATCGATCGCTATTATTAGTTTCTAAATATTAGTTCTTTATTATTCGTTTCTTAATTCAACCGTATGAGTACCGAGACTGTTATTTTGTGTTCATTTGTGTTCGCAGAAAAAATTATTGGAACGCAAAGATTGAAAAGAAATGATAGTATAAACTTCACTTAGGTACAAAAAATCTAGATACAAAAATTGCACAGTTATTGCAAATGTTCCACGGCAAGATTCGGATCGTTCATCGATTCTCATTCGGGACAATATCCTATCTCATGGCATGTAAGAGGAGAAGAGCTTCGTTAAAGCGAATATCGACTGACTGCAGAGAGAAACAAGAGCCGACTCTTTTTTTTTCGCGCGTGCAAAAGACAGTCTCTCTCAACCGCGATCACTACCGTACGTGTCGAGCCAGGTGCAAGTAACTAGAAATCGTTACGACTCTCTTATTGCCGAGTAGCTTGAACTCCCCGCGTAGCATGAAACTCGGATCTAGCGCGCGTTCTCTCTCTTCGACGACTTTTGTTTTTATATTATCCCGCGGCGAGTAACGCAATTCCGTTCATTCGCGATCGCAAACAGCGCGCGAGCGTAATTGCATTGTTTCTGATTAAGCCCGAACTCCTTATCTCGCAGAGTAAATAACTATTCGAGGAGCGCGATAAAGTCGAAGACAACTGCAATAGCGTGTTCTCGTAAAAATTGACGCAATTTCTTAAACTCGCCGACAGTTATTTGTGTCAGCGGTTTCTCAGAAAGTGAGAGAGAGAGAGAGAGAGAGAGAGACGCGCATGAACGATTTTTCAGCTTATGTACATATATTTTTGTGTGTGCGTGTCTTTTCAGACTCGAATCTTAGATTAATGTTTAATCTGCGAGACTTATGCATAACGCTTTAAGGTTCTAAGAAACTTCAAAAAGCTTTTAAGGAATTAAACTGTCGGAAAAAGATTGAAATATTTTTTTAACTTGCAAAAACTCGGACGTCGAGCGTAATTTTGTTTTCCGTACAAGGAGCAGCGCATTGTTAGCAATACTCCTTGTATTTTCGTGTTTGCCCTGCTGTATTTGCTTCCTCGGTAAATATCCTGCATTTTCTTCGTCGAGCGCGGATGTCAGACGAGCACGACAAACTTCATAAAAATCTGAAATTATAAAGTCGCGAAGCCAGCGTTTCTCCCACCGTTGTTATGATATCTATACTGCAAGTAACGTCGCAGTCGCGTTCGCGCGTGTTAAAAATCTAGCAGTTTTTTTTTACATGCAGAAAAGCGACAAGGGAAAAAAAAGAGCCGTTTCTTACGATCGCGCCACCGAGCGCGACCACATATCTTATGTGTTGAAGAAAAGCAAAACATTTGCTTCAAAAGTAATTGTTATATACATATAATCGGTTTAATTAAATTTTAATAATCACAATTTAATCGCTTGCAAAGTGAAAAATTTTATCGCGCTAATAACATCTTGCATAAAAATGCATTTCGCGCGAACAAGCGCGAGAAGACATTATTTCCGTTTTCTGCGAAGAAATGAATAATGAAGCCAATTCGACAAATCGCCGTAAAAACATCGATTATTCACGCTAATAAGTATGCTCTTGAACGAACGCAGATTTACGCGCGTTGAACGGAAATATATATGTATAATCGATAATAGGTAGCTGCGTTTGCGATAAAACCGCGAGATCAGCTTTGCGGAATTATATTCGTCGTCGCAACGATCACGTGTGTCTCTCATCTCGATGGCGGCGCAAATTAGCGACAATCGCGACGGATCGGTACGCCGATCAGGTGTCCATTAACAGGCCGGTCCACGCAACAGATCCATCGGGATTCTAATCTAACCGCAGGGCATGCCTTCTAATATAGATAGAGACTGATTAATTCCGCGGTAACGCGTCGGATGCGCGCGTTCCACGAGGCGCGTGCGATCCCGATGATTACAGGGCGTATAACGTTGTCACACACGATGAGAACGCGCGATCCGATCGCAGACACGAACACACAGGACACGTACAAGGGACGCGGACTATGCAAATTAAATCGAAGATCCGAACGTCGTTTGTTCGTCGTCCGTCATCCGTAAAAATGCGTACAACGATGACAGAAGGAATATCTCTAGTTGTTCGGATTCTCATATGATCCTGCGAATATTGGGAGAAGAGGATTCGCGCTGATTGAAGGGTTTCCGCCGGTAAACATTGCCGATGGCGCTCCTCTGATAGCGATATGGATATTATTTCAAGCGATCGATAGTGTCAAAGTACGAATGTGTTCTCGGAGGCAGATGGTTCTCGGATAGTTCGAGATATGCGAGTTAGTCGCGATAATTGAACCGTTCGTGTTGGGGAATTTAGTGATAACAAAAATCCAACATTCGCCTATATTATTTTCACGATTATATAATTATTTAGAATGAATGTAAAATGTATAAAATTGCTTTTTTTTATAAAGCAATAGAGAAATTACAATATAACTGAATAGAGATATTCTTTACGCTGTCTATAAACTCTATAATTTCGTCCCTAATATATACATGTACAAAAGTATGTCCAAAAGAGCCGCGGCAATTATAGATTAACGATTTATTATATGCGCTGTTTCTCGAATATGCAACATTTTATTATCGACATATATAATATTCATTTTTCCTGCGGTGTTTCGATTCAATTTATATTGCATTTATAGAGCAATCTCGCGAATATTATTCCGATTTATTTTTATTCTCAGTTCTTCAATTTATCGTATTATTCTTATGCCAAAAAAGTTTTCTCAATTTTTCTACGTTTCTCTTTTCTTAAAGAGCCAAAGTTTTAACAAGTACCCAGAGGAGAATGTGAATCGCGAGTGCATGTACGTGTAACTACACGTAGCAAGCAGGAAGCAGTGAACAATCGGCTGACGGGAGTGCTAAGGCTATTGTTCGTCGGTGCCCTTAACGACTGATGTATCCTCCGAGAGTGCCAAGCGCGGAGCCATCAGAAAAGGTCCATTCTGGCGGCGGGCCACGTCACAGATCCGGAAGGAATCTCCGCAGCGAACAAATCGCTTGGAACGCGCGGGCGCGTCGCGCGTAGGCCTGGCGTTCGAGAGATAGCGAGTGATTGATTCACTTGCCAAGCGGAGCTTACGGTTTCCGCGAGTTTTCTGAAGCGCGGCCAACAGTGCGGCAACTCCGCGCGAAGGACCGCGCGGTGCCAAACCGGAAATCACTCCCCGCTGTATCTAAAGCTCCCTACTGAAGGAAAGACAAAGAAGAAAGAGCGAGAGAGAAGCGCGCGAGCACGAAGATCGCGCTCGCGAGCCAGCTAGCACTTCTACTTAATTGTTATCGTTACGTTCGATCGTTTTGCATAATCGGTGCGCGGGTTCCGGTCGTCCGTGCCAAGTGGGAATCCGTTTTCGCAAACTGAAGAGAGTACAATTGCCGAGCAGACCCAAGCTTCTCGTCGTAAATTATGACCGCGAGAGAGACGGAGTCTCTCTGGGAGATCGATGCTGCTGGCAGCATCGATAATTTGTGAACTTTGATTTGTTGAATTATAAAACGCCTATTTGAAGCGTGGATATAAATATAAACGTGATAAAACAAAAATATCAACATTTCTGCTCAAAATTCGATTTTCTATCGAGTTCGAAATTTATTTTGATCGTTAGAGAGTATCTCTTGAAATATGTCAACGGTATAAATAGATATTGAAAATGGTTTTCGTCAATGATGATTTAATTCGAGTATCTTGACTCTTGCCTATAAGAAATATACATCGTCCTCGAAATAACTGGGAATACAATTTCAGTCTTGATAAATGTGATTTTAAAAGAGCGCGCGAAGTTTTCCCTCGTGACGTATCCCTTCTGTTCCACTGTACTGTGTACAGTGAATGCAGTTAATAGATCCCTCTTCCGATACGATCCTTCCGGGATTTGACGCACATATAAGAAAAGCCGAGCTTGCGCAACCTCCCCCGGTCAGCATTCGCGCCCCTCCGTCGTCGGAAGCTGTTTTATTTATTTACGAACGACGGCGGATACTTTCAAGGTTTAGTCACGAGTTTCCGATAGCGGTGAAAGATTAATTAAAGCGCAAGCCAGCGTGTAATGGGGAAGCATTGCTTCTCACTTAAGATTACATCGCGCGGCCACGCTTCTCTCTCCCGGCAAGGAAATTTCCAGCTGCTGCTTAATAACGGACACTCCCGGCCGTTACCGTCAATTGCGGCGCATAAATAAGCACCAAGCTTAATTCCACTCGCTATCGCTATATCGCGGCACGTCGTGAAGAAAAGCGTCTTCGTTAATCGCAATTTCGCGAGCCGGCGGACGCCGGGCTTAAGATCGACGTCGGGTGTCATTATTCTCTCTTTCGCGAAAAGCCCGTTGATCTACCATTGAAGAGGAGTGAGGAAACCCGGGAGAGAAACAGAGACATACACACACACACACACTGTCATGTGTCTGCGCGATCCCGTTAAATCACCGGTACCACGAGTGACTGACGTTATTAATGAGGCACTGATGGCGGCTGCAACGGGACCGTGTTTCGTATTCCCGTTCGAGCCCTCATCGTCCGCCGTTTAGCGGTAATTGTTATCGCACCAACACTCGATTTTCCGTGGAGCCGTGTGACGTGAAAATCGATCCCTTACCAAACCGGTTCGATTTGAAAACCGATCTCGTATTGTACACAAATAAATAAAGTAACTAAAATGTTGATTGGAAATCAATCAATATGTTTAAAAAAGTTATTTTTGCATCTTTGAAAATCCCGCAAGTAGATATGGTGCGCGCGTGCACGAAAAAAAACGTTTTGTTACTACATGACCAACAAGAAAAATTTGTTAAGTCTACTGAATTGTTATTTCATCAACAAAATTTTCTGGTTTGTTGGCAAAACAGAAAACTCTAGCAAATCTTTTTTTCGCGCGCGCGCGCGCGCGTGTGTGTGTGTGTGTGCGCGCGCGCGCGCGCAAAACAGCATTCGCTATAACTCGTTTAAAAAATTTCTCAATTGGCTTTATCGAGCCTCTGAGCGACGCCGTCGAATGCAAAGACATTTCTTCTCTCCTCGGACAGAGAAAGTTTTCTTCCTCTGAAAACGTTTCACGAATTTACGGATATCTAGTCGGACCTTAAGGAAATGCGGAGGGTACATAAAACGACGCGTTTTTCTCCCGACAGAGATACTTTTATCGCTTGCACATTTAGCGCCGCAGAGGGAATTGCACGGAGACGATGTGAACGACTCGCCGCGCGGGGCTGTGGTGGAAACGTGAGGGAAGAAGCCCGCGCAGCGCGCAAGGATGAGAAGGAAGTAAAAGGATGGCGTCGAGCGTAACGTGCGCCGAGGCGGAGGGAATAATACGACCACACACATCGTAAAGTGGCGGAATGAAAAATTTTGTATACTCACGGCTAATAGAATTGCCGTCGTACGACGACGGTTCGCTTGCACTTACCGTCGAACAACAGACGCCAATCAACGTTCTTTCTTATAACGCACGCATTCTACCGAACTTAACGTTTGGGAAATACTTCACCGAAAGAGACAGAAAAGAGAAAATTACTACTTTTTCAAAATAAATATTAATCTTAATGTCGATCTCTTTGAATAATTTACATATCTGTATCTAAACAATAAGATCAGAATTACGATTAACGCGTTAAATAAACAAACTGCTGAAACGCTTTTTTACACACGTATAAATTTTATAGCGATATTAAAAGCTACACCGGCGACTCTCTCTCTCTCTCTGCTCGAAATAGACCCTCAATGTGTACTCTAGATTTACCGCAACGTTTCAGTAATGGATAGCGTTTACCGCGCAATGTTTCCGCGGTTGATCGTAGAGAGAAAAGTATACATATAATATAAGTAATACGCGATATATTTTGCTAAATCTTGAACAAAGTGTTTGAACACGAAATTTTGACGTAAAATGGAAATTCGACGCAAAATGAAATCCTAGAATTAACCGGATGTGTTTTGATTACTATCAACGTCGCGCGTCTACCAGAAACTTTCCAACTTAGACGCGATATCCTGCGTCTAGTCACCGCAAAGAGTCGCAACGCGCACGTGCGAGCGCAGATGACTATTTCAGCGCTGGAAAACGTCGATAGAGCGATGTGCACGGAAATGAGGCCTCCGCCGCGAACGAGACGTCTCTGACGGCGTTTTCCGCCACTGACATTGTGCGCTATAGGACGTCACGTCGACGGTGTTCGACGTCGAGCTTTGCAACACGAGCTTGGCGAAGCGTCTAAACAAGTCGCGAGCGACGAGGTTTCCGACGTGCGTTTATAAAGTTCGGGCGATGAGAACACGCGGTGTCGCGAGGGGAAAGGAAGGCTATTAATAGATACCCTTGCGAGTCATCGTCCGGAGTTGAAGATCGCAAATTGGAGAGCAGTATCACGATTGTTGGCCGTTGTTTGAGTCTATGTCGCGTTGCCGGTCCTATGCGCTGCAGCAGATTCTCCTCTTCGTCGTAGATCCTTCCGTGAGACGAAAGCGCCGGGAAATAACGAGGCGAAGTCGCGCGAACACGTCGTTACGGACGTAATGGAACCGAGCCAAGTTCCATCCGATAGTTACTCTTCGAAAAAAAGCTTGTCGCTGACGACGAAACGCGTACGATATATCTGCTTTGTGCGACGGGTTAAACCGCAGATATTTTCTCGCCGTGCTCTTTGCCTCTCTTCTGGTAAACTTCGTCGCTTTTGTATAAGTACGTGACAATTGGAAGTTATCGTTTCAGAATATCGAGAGTATTTAGTCTTATATTAAATATATATATAGATGCTATCAAAAGTATAGCTAAAATCGCGCAATTTTTAAAGCAAGATTTTCTAACGATTGCACACACTCATTTTGTCCGAGTTTAGACGATAAAATTCCGTCGCACGTTTTGCACACGAATCGTGATCTGTTTTAAGTTGTTGACAACTCCATTATACGATTACTTGGAATGTTTTCGTCGACAATGTATTCGACAACTCGGATTTTATGAATTAATAACCAACCGAAGCAAGAGTGGCGATGTTTTGCACGGGATAGTATCACAATATTTTTCAATGTCAGAAGTATCGAAAAAATATCGCAAACAGTTTTGCAACAGCACTTTGACATCGTAATTAAAATACAGTGTATTACATCGTCGGCGCACTACCTATTGTTGATCGTTCCGCGTAATATTTTTAATTTATTATATATTAATAAGTGTGCGATTAAAATAAATTAATTTGCAGATTTTGCCGTGAGCAATTCTTTGTCCTTTACAAGCACAAATCGGAGAGAAACATGACGCTCGATGACTTTCGACGAAAGGTTTTTTTTTTTTACAACTAGTTTGAATATAAATTCGAAGTTATCTGCGCGACAGACAGAGAAAAGATCGAAGAGAAATTAAACTAAGAAAAGATAGAGAAAAATTAAAATTAGCTTAAAAAGCTAAAAGAAACCAGCTCCAATATCGTACTCAGTAAAAATTTCTATTTGAAAAATCACTTCATAAATATGATACAGAAAGGTGTGAATGACATTTAAACGGTGAAACTAATCTCTCTCTATAACGAGCAATAGCTTCGGCAATTTATTTGTATGAGCAGATGATTTTTAATCTGTTCGCAGGAAATGTTTTAACGATACTTGCATCATTTTACAGCATAACGCTTTTAAACGCATTTTGCTTGCGATACACACTTATAGATAACGCCATTAGGTGGATGATTAAAAAGCTGAATGTGATATCAAAGTTAAAGCGATGTGTTAACCAACAGTTTGCCGGCGTGGTTGGCATAAGACACTTCGTTACTAAAGTGAAATTCATTTATAGCACGGCTTTAGTTATAACGCGCACAAAATGTCGAAAATACACTCTGCTGCACCTCACTTATTATATTTTTGGTTTTTTTTTTTTTTGTTTTTTTCTTTTCATCTCAATAAGTTGTTGCTATATATGTAGATTATATATCTCGAATGCAAGTATAAAGATGCAAATTTCCATGTAAATGAAAGTTACATCTTCAACCGTCTGAAATGTAACCGAAGTTTCAATAAAAGCACTACAAAAGAAAGTAAAGATTGAGAGAAAAAAGAGCCGTGCCATTGCAAAAGAAAAAAACTGACGTGCAAACGAAATTCTGACTACGTTCTTCCGCATTCCGTATTCTTCTTGTGGCTTCTATATATCGATTCAAGTACAAACTGCAGCGCAACGTCTTTCGAGCATAGTTTGCACTTTTTCAGATATTTATTATAAGTTTTATCTCTTAATTTATTCATTTTCGTTCAGAGTTCAATCTCCAGTGTCGGATTTATTTTCGCGGAAACAATTATTGCCCACAATGCAAATTCGCGAAGGTTATTTTCCCTAAGTGAGTCGATTGAAGGTGGATTAACTAATGACTAAGAGAAGAAGAAAAAGTGGAATGAGCAAAGATCGGGAGCAGCGGCGGCGACTCCAGCCAAATGGTGGGAGAGTCGGCGAGTAATTGTCGCGAACTTTCTCGTGGATATTATCGGCGAGGTGCTTTCACAATTAATCCGTCTCCGATGAAAACTCGACCAATCGGTACAAAAATAGATGGACGCGCACTTGACACAGTATATACATAGTAAAATAGTTAACTTTCTCCGATTCTTTAAGCGTGCATCTCGCCGACTCCCGCTCTGCCTTCGGGAGAACCTTACTTTTCTTTCGCTTTTCACGATGCGCGGAGAAATGGAAATTGGTTACGAGAGAACAAAAATTGTGCTTTTCAACGGAATAAAAGCAATGTAGAATAAAATTATGGAGGTCGCATGTTAATTCGACGCTGGAAAACAGAACAGCTGTTACGCGCTTCAACTCTAATTACTTTGAAATAAAAGATACGATTTATAAAAAGTAAAAAATCTGAATTTTTTAAAAATTCCTCTTATTTACAAATTATTTCCGCGTACTGATATACTTGCAGGAACATACATTTGTGACTTTCTTTCTTGATAAAAAAAAAAAACAGACGAAAAGTAGATTTTACAATACATATATATATACATACATACATACATATATATATATATATATATATATATATATACAAAGATAGTTTTTGGGTTTGAACCGTTAGTGTCATTTTTATACCTTTTATACCGACGTTTTGTGAACATTACAGCTCACTTCATCATTTAAAGAGCAACCTGATACTGATACCCGAAAAACATCTTTGTATGTTAATACAACACGCGAAAGCATCAAATATCATATATATATATATATATATATTGTGTGTGTATGCGTGTGTATATATATATATATACACCGTGATGCTGTTTTGTAGATTTAAGAGGCGATAAAATTGCACGCAAAATCCGTCAAAGAAATTTACACAAGTGTCCTTTTCTGTTTTTTCCGATTACAATATAAATTCGACAAAAAAAAAACCACCGCGTCAGAATACTCGTTCGCGGAAAAATAAAAGTTTGCCTTCCATCAATACGTCAGCTTTCGCTTTGATAACCCGCTTTTCTCATTTAACGTACTATCGCAGAAGTGAAAAGTTTTCACCGGGCGAAGGCGAGAAAAGAGTTTTTAAAAGCACCTTTCTCGACTGTGACTTATAAAATCGCCATTCAACGCCAGTCCCGATCCGAACGAAAGAGAGAACTGTCGAAAGGCAATAAACGCGTGAGTCGCGCGCGTTACAGTTCGCGACTTTTTCCTCAACAGGAACGTCTGATCTGTATTCGCGACGGTTATATGACACGTGTGTGTGTGTAATATCCCGTGTATAACCGTTTGTAAGTTTTGCCGACATGCATCGTATAAATAAAATAAATAACGATAAATTAGGTCATCACGCACAAAGTAATCTGCACGATTGAATTCCGGCAAAATCTGTGAGCGCGGTTAAATTTTCCGTGAAAGGCGGTATCGCGCGCGAACGACCGGCACGAGTTTATGGCAAAACCGAGCCGCAGTTCTTTCTTCCCCGATCCCCGTCGCTTTCCCGTCCGTTGACCGCATCATCATCTGCGGTTCTTCCTTCTTCCCGTGGACGATTCCGGTATCGTCTGTCTTATCGTTTTCTCTCTTTCTTGCAACATGGATCCATTGTTCGCGAGATTTTCACGCTCGAAAGGCGACGGATATTCCTGTGTAACGACGGATACCTAAGTTCGGCAGCAAACTTCAGCAGCTTCCGCATAAATGGAACTAGATTAACGCTACCGCAGTCGGTTCAGCGAATTTATGTATCTGGTTTAAAAAAACCGTTACATGTTATACTAAAGATACGGTGTAATCTTAGTATTTGTTTAAAAAACGTTATTTTGTAAAAAACAATTTAATATTAGAATCTTTGTAAGTTCTAATAAACAGTGTGAACGAAGGTTGTTCGATAAGTGCAAAATCTAAAGGATAACGCTTGTGATGGAATTGTCGGCGACTACATTTAGCAATCTTTAGAGGGTCGCATACGAAATTTGAGGCAGATTGTTGGTTAGTTAGTTAGTCTATTATTGAGACTGTCATGTGAACCGATCAATCTTTCGTTTTTGGAAAAAAAATAGAGAAAACGAATTCCACGTGCTAATAAAACATTATTTTTTGAGAGGCAAAATAGCATTGAAAAGCGAAAGGCCGAGGTTGATAAATATTATAGCGAGTCTGCACCTTCGATTAAAATAGTTTATAAGTCGTTTGATGATTTTCGATGTGGTCAAATAAGCACAAGTGACGCTGAACATCCTGTTAAGGCCACTATGCGAGAAATAATTAAAAATTCATGAAAAGATAAAAGATTAAAACACATTTTTAAGGCCATAGATATCTTAATAGACAATATATATATATATATATATATATAATATATATATATATATATGTATATTGTCTATTAAGATATCCATGGCCTTAAAAATGTTTTAATCTTTTATCTTTTCATGAATGGATATCTTAATAGACAATATATATATATATATATAT
>QVNZ01023124.1:0-11259 GCA_014825645.1 Pseudomyrmex dendroicus | reverse complement strand
TGTGTGTGTGTGTGTGTACAAATTTGTAGTAAAATGGATTCTAATTTCGTTTTTTCAATATGCGCTTATGCGAGCCTTGTATAATGCGATTCATAACGCGGCATTTCTGTAGAACGGAATATTCGCGTTATACAAAGGTTACCTGTATATACACATCATCCAGTGACGAATAACGCATAACTGTCGTTCATAGAATATCGAACGAGGAATAAATCAATCAATTGTACATATTTATCAATTTGTTTGATCGACGAATCAAATGTTCGCTTTCGCTATTTGTTTGCTAAGCGAGTATTCTAATAACTTGAAACACGCTTCAAAAACTTTATAATGATAACTTTCAAACTGCAAGAGGATGGAGATATATTATTGGATTTATATAATTTTTTAACGCGATGAGAAAAATATAAAAATTTTTGTACACATCTAATATTATTTTATACCAAAAAAGTTATTAAAAGTTACACACATACAGAGAATTATATATATATATATTCTACTTTTTCATTTAATTGCTTAGAATGAAATGTTGAATGGGTAATAGGGACTGGCGGTCGCACTGAAAATAAAAACAAACCACGAGATAGCTTTAAAATAATCACTTTTTTTATGTAATAAAACACATAGTAATAAATCCTTACCCAAGTAATGGACAAATTCTTCCATCGCAATCAAAGGTATCGATATATTCAATATCTTCGGGAGAAAGTTTAAAGTCAAATACTTCGCTGTTTTGAGCGATTCTCGATTTAGTAACTGACTTGGGAATTACTATGTGGCCGCGATCCAACTGGAAGTTATTATTAGAATTTCACATCAATGTGTTTAGTCGATTGTTGTTATGTATTTCTCATCAGAATATAATTTACATAGTTTTCGTTATTGTGTTTTTTAACATATTTAATTTATTGGAAATTTAGACTTAAAGCGAATATACCTGATAACGTATGAGTATTTGCGCGGGAGTCTTGTTATATTTCTTCCCGAGCTCACTTAATTTTTTATCTTCTAGTAGTTTTGGATCATCCGGCTTGGCCCATGGCCTGTCTGGCGATCCGAGTGGACTGTACGCCGTAATAAGAATGCCCTTTTCTTTGCAAAAGTTCGATAGTTTCTTTTGTGTTAAGTACGGATGGCACTCGACCTAAGAAAAAAAAATTGCAAACAACAAAAATTAGGTACATCTTGTTATTGAGACTTATACATAATTTTTCAGCAAGGTTTTTTTCAATATACTAAGTTTTTATTTACCTGATTTGTTACAGGTTTAATCATTGCATTCTGGAGTAGTCTGGTAATTTGCTCAGAATTAAAATTGCTGACTCCTATATTTTTAGTCAGACTTTTAGACATCACACTTTCCATAGCCTTCCAAGTATCGACGTAGTCTACGTCACTCAAGATTGAGGTACCATCAGGATTTGTAGGGAAAAGGACTTCGCCTTCCTTGTAACCGACTGGCCAATGAATCAGGTAGAGATCTAGGTAATCCAGTTTCAAGTTTGTTAGTGTTTGTTTAATAGCTGGTTCTACCAGATCGGGTCTATGAAAAGTATTCCACAGCTTGCTGGTTATGAACAGATTTTCTCTCTTTATAACACCTTCCGTGATTTTCGCTTGGATCGCTTCACCGACTTCCTTCTCATTACCGTAAACATGAGCGCAATCAATATGTCTGTAGCCGATGTCGATAGCATCTTTCACTGCTTGGGTGACTTCTCCTGGCTTAGACTGAAAAAACCAAATTAAATTTACAGATTTTTAGACAATTGTTTAATCCCAAGGTTTAGAGTTTTTCTCAATTATTAAAATAGCTGTATGTAAAAAAAAAGAATGCAGTGTCTATTATATATATATTATATATATTATATATATATAATTTTTCATGTAATATATAACATAAAATTTAATTATCATTGTTAAAACTTAAACTTCAATGTATTACTTATATGCTAATTATAGTTATGCAATTAGTACCAGTGTATGACGTATCATATGCTGATAAGAAATATAGAGGCAATAATATTGCGTTAAGTAATGCTACAAAAATATAGTACAGAATATTTGCTCTAATTAATTAATACACAGTAGAATCTTATTTATTCAAATAAACTTTAATATTGCGTTGGATTATCTATAATAAGAGAATTTTTATATTTTATTATTCAATATATATATATATATATTGTATTTTATTAATTTATTATTATCAAATAATTAAATTATTATTAAATAATTATTATTAAATAATTTTGTGGTAACGCACATAAATATAAAAAACTTTGTCACATTTAACTTGTAAACTGTATGATAAAAATTCACATAAATTTCTGCTTTTTATGTCAATCTCATACTTGCACAACATAATTAAAGAGCGCTAAACGCTTAGGTCATATAGAAGTCTGTGTTCTATGTATCTACATATGTACGATGAAATTAGAATAGTTTGTTCTGTCTAGAATACAGCACACACATAGTTCCGCCACATATACTGTGGCGTAATCTTCAATCTTATTACTTGTGACTTGGCATGGAAAGTTCCAGACTTCCAATAATACTAGCAGTTTAAGCAAAATATTTTCTACACATCAACATTTTATACAAACCTTCATTAGATGTTCATTATATGTTTGTCACGAGGAGTTATGGACATCCATGACTCCATGTGTCTGTGTGGAACATATTATGTGGATTATCAATACCGCTTTTATCAATATAAATAACAAAACAAAATTAGTAATTAATTCTTAATTCTTCGCTTATTTCGATGAGATAAATACCTCTTAAAAATGAATCTAATAAATTACTATTCTTTGTGTGTGTGTTTGTATAGTACATGTGCAAAAATTACAACTGTCTTAACTACATATGAAGAAATACGTATAAAAAAGGATGAGTGTGTGTAAAAACTCACCTTCCATGTACCTAATCCGAAAACAGGTACTTCGTTACCGTTGTAGAACTTCACTTTTGGTGCGTTCAAAACCATTTTGTTTTTTATGTCACACACTCTGTCAGCTGTAGAAAAAAAAGAACACGCGATTTGAAAATTCTCCAAGAGCTGTCACAAAATTGATCGCTCTTTGTTCGCCTGATCAATCTTGAGTGATGCTGCACACTGCACACTCAGCACACCACAATGTTGACGTAGTCATTCGCCGGCTTCCTTATAAACGTCCCCACTTCTAAAGGGGAACCTCGTTGTTCTCATGGACAAAATCGATTTTGTTTGAGCTACGGACTGTGCCGACTGTGCGATGATTTACCAGTAGTAAATCTCATTGCAAGTATATATTTCACACAAACAATCTTAAAATTAACCTATACATTTGCAAATTGTTCAAGCAATATCATTTATGAATGTGTTTGTAGTTAATCGTTTATTTGAATTTCAGCAATTATTATTACAGAATACGATGTTGTGTCACAAAAAACAACTTGATGTCTCTGTTCGTTATTTCAGTTAATCTGTCTTACGATTTTTGCATACTAGCTATCGTTGTTAAACTATATTTACACAATATCTATACACAGTAGCCGGTGATAAGAATAATTCAAACGGCTGAGGTGGTGGGCCGAATTTATATGGATGGCAATCCGGCACCGTGGAAAATTACAGCGACCGTTAGGACGTTTAGAGCAATGAATCAGAAGCCCTTGACACCTCCTTGAGGAAGAACAAGATTTTATTCACAGTAATATCGCTTAATAAAGCCAGTGAACAAAACGATAAATTATAGAAGTACACGGAAAAAATTATTGTGATATACAAATTATAAATTAGTTCTTAATTAATATATATTATTAATTTATTTGTCTCATTTTCTCTTAAACTTCTTTCTTTGTTTTTTTTTTTTTTTTTTTTTTTTTTTTTTTTTTTTACTGAAAGTAGCTTACAACAGTGGCGAATATAATTATAAATGTGTGTGTGTGTTTGTGTGTATGTATTGTTTTTCTTATTTGCTAGAGAGTGCAACAAACAAAATTGTGGAAGTAAAGCATTGGTTTGAGAATCACACATTATTGCCTTCAGCAATATTTCTAGAATATTCAATTATGTTGAGAAATGCATACTATCTACTAGGAAAGTAAGAAAAAAAACATGACCAAAAACAATGAATCAAAACTTTAATAGTTAATTTATAATATATAATTGTTTTACAAGTGAAAAATCTTTGCATAAAAATAATTAATTATAATCGCAACTACATGTAATTATTTTACGTATAAATTGAAACGTTCTTTATCACATCAAAGATATAATGCAAATAGAGAAAGTTTGATTATAAGTTTGATCATAAGTTGTTGATTAACTTATGATCTTGACCTTGTAATCTCAGACCTTGAAAATTTTTGTAGCGTCTGATAACTGCAATTGGCTAGACCAAGAGTCGAGCAAGCCTCAAATACTGTCGTGGGAAAATATGCGTTTAGAAAGAGAGTACTAATATGATTATGTGTGTGTGTGTGTGTGTGTGTGTGTGTACAATTTATTATATATACCGACTTGTTTCCTGTTGCCTTCTGGATTCGACTAAAATCTCAGCATCCAATCATGACATTTGAGAAACGTATTGATATAAATAATTGACAATTAATATTAAAAATATTAGTACGTATATAAATATTTGATAATTAATATTAAAAATCACTTTATTTTCAGGTTTTACATAAGTGACTTATTTAAAAAAGACAAAACGGCAATAAAAAACGGCAAGTAAGATGTCAAAAACTATTCTTTTAACAGAAAAAGCGCATTTTAAAATTTAACCAACAAAATAGTTTTACATTTATATAATTTTATACATATCGTGTTTCTTATTGAAGGTCTGCTACGAGGGCAACAAATGTAATAATGTATATTATACTCTTATTTCGTCACTTTTAAGTTGAAATAATTTTAAATTCATCCCGTTCATTTCTGAATTTTGTTATTTGAAATCCAATATCAGAGTTTTAGTTTATAACGTTGAACTGTGTGATCAAATAATGCGTTAGAAGTAATCTTGTGTTTTTCCCTTAAAATGGAATATTGAAGGGATAATACTTAAAGTCCTTTGCTCTGTAACATAAAAATTAACATTAACACGAAGCTATTAAAAACAAAGAAACTTCATATATGTATATAAAACTATAAGTTTATGATAAACTAGATTTTTTGTGCTAAATTATTTCATATGTATAAAATTCGAAGAGTAAAAATGTCACGTAATGAAGTTTTATCTTTTTTTTTACAAAGAATATAGAACGAAATAAGATAAAAAAGCAAAAGATAAGTCCGCACATTATAATCTACTTACGGGGCAAATCCTGCCACTCTGTTTCCAGTACTAAGTTTTCGTATAGTGCTTATTTCGTCGTTTGTCAACGAAAAGTGAAAAATTTCCATATTCTCTTTTATTCGATTTTTAGTCACTGACTTTGGTATTGGCGCAACTCCGTTTTGATACTATAAAGATAAAATATGTATTCCTCTCGTAAATTTTATACATATATAAAGTAAAAAATATTTTTCTGTAGCATTTTTTGTTACTTACCACATATCGAAGCGCTATTTGCGCGGGAGTCTTATTATATTTTTGTGCAATTCGCAATATCACAGGATTGTCCAATTGATTCGCAACGCCTGAGGAATTTCCGGGTTGTCCCAAGGGAGAATAGCCAGTTACCGTAATATTATGTTTTTTGCAAAACTCGACTAGTTTCTCTTGGTTTATATTTATGTTAACTTCAACCTAACAAAATATTTCTCAAATTAATGAGAAATGTTAACATCATAGTAAATATATATTTATTTTTCATTAAAAATGAACTATATATAAACTTCTTTTTTATATAGAATAATTTATATGTAAATACGTGCTTGATTATTGACTGGTGCAATTTTTGCTGATTTGAGTAAACGAGTTATTTGCTCGGAGTTGAAGTTACTGATACCAATGCTACGAGTTAAGCCTTGACGAACGCATTCTTCCATTCCTTTCCATGTTTCTAAATAATCCGTATCTGACTCAATTAGTTTGCCATTAGCATCTTGAGGCCACATATTATTTCCCTCCTAAAAAACAAAAAAAGAAGGAAAAGAACATTATTCTAAATAAATATGAAAATAGAAAGAATCATAGAAAAAAACATTTTATTACAATTTAGCTATTACTTTGTAATAATTATTATTGCATATTAGTAACATAAACTTATTCTTTTATCTTTTTATATTGATATGTTTGTTCAAACTCTACATGTTTACGATACTATTTTACATCAGTCGTAACAAATGATGCTTACCTTGAATGCAAATGGCCAGTGAACCAAATAAAGGTCTATGTAATCTAAACCAAGATTGGTCAGCGATTGTTTGCAAGTTGGAACAACAAGTTCTTCTTTGTGAGTATTATTCCATAGCTGGTGAAATATTTAAAATTACTTTTCTATACTTTTATTTTTATATAAATCATAAAAAATGTGTTTATTAGTGAGATGACTATAAAACAAATGATTGGTTTACGTGACTTAAATAAACTATTAGACAAAACATTAAAAATTCCATAGTAGTAAATTTTCAAGTTATATTTATTTGTGCATTTATTTCACCTTTGTGGTAATAAATAGGTCCTCTCTTTTTACGATATCATCTTGAATTTTTTTACGAATAGCTTCTCCGATCTCTTTTTCATTACCATAAAAGAAAGCTGTATCAATATATCGATATCCGAGATCTATTGCATCCTTAACAGCTCTTTCTACATCTCCTTTTAGCGACTAATTATTTTAAACATAAAAAGAAAATAATTACAATCGGGTACTTTTTTATACAGTTATAAATATACTTTTAAAACTTTATTTTCAAATTATATGAGTATAAAAGTAAAAAAAAAAAAAAAAAAAAAATCTACAATAGAATTGTTCTTAGCATCTCTTTCTTTCTTCAAATCATTTTTTTTTTTTTTTTTTGCATTTCAAATAAGGCACAAATAGATATGCTGCATTCCGAAATTTACTACCAGTACTGAAAATCTGTAGTACATGTGACGTGAAATATAGATGTTTAGTACTGGCAGTGAATATCGGAACGCAGTCTTGAGACGCATACCTACTTTGTAAGTTCCTAGGCCAAGCATCGGCATTTTATGTCCATTGTAAAACGTGACCAAACCAAGTGTGACGAAGTTTTACTGCTATTAATAGATAGAAAAACAACAAATAAATTTAAATAAGTTTCTTTTTATAGTCTGTTTTCAGACAACGAGCTATTTTTAACTCGAGATTTTTGGTTTTTAAAAAGTTCAAAGATTTAACTACTTTTGCAAATTAATAAAATATTCTATACTAGAAAAAAACGTTTTCAAGCAAAAAACTTATTGGAGTTTTGGAAATATTTTGAGCAAATTTTTTTCCTACTTACAATAGCTTTCCTTTCCTTGAGATACAAAAAATTCTATTTACACATCAATGCGATATGGCGCGTTAAACTTTGAGACTTGTGACTTCACGCACGTAGCGTTCACTACTTGTTTCAATCTATCTTACATGCTATTTATTCAATATACCTCTTGCGTAACCGCATATTATCGCGTCATTCACATATCTAATCAGTTAGTGAAGTTAGTCTAGAAATCTGTATTTTTAGAAATATGTGGGAAAAAATATATCTCAGTAGGAGTATACAGAGATAATATGATGTCTTACGACTGTGATAAGTGACCTTATAATAACAATTCTGTGATCAAATTTTGAATCGATTTTTTTTTAGATGGTACGTGACAGATGATTGCATGTATGATAACTTTCCATATAATTCTCGGTGTACATATGTGTGTGATTTGAGTTATGACGTATTGTTTATTTTGCTTGTCATTTAGCAGTGGTTCAACTTTTCGACTAACTTTGATTTTTAAAAACTAGAAAATGGCCGGAAAATGTGTAATAATTGAAATCACGTTTATACCTTGTGGAACATATTTTAAAGTAACCTCAACAATCTATACTTATCGATGGCAATAATCTATTATCTTATAATGAATTTTTTCCTTTGGTTTAAGAGATAGATTTAGATAAGATAACACTGAAAAATCGATATTACAAGCAAATAGTCAAGAGTTTTACATGTGCAGTTTATAGTGATAGTATAAGATATAATACAAGTAGTATGTATTATTATATGGTGTAAGATGTAATAATGTATATACTTTATAAAGCAACAATTTCATGCCAAAGAGGAGTTTTCAAGCATATATCAGTTTTGTTTCTAAAATTCCAAATGAAAAGAATAATACTTGCGGTGTCCGTGTCTGAAAGGAAACTCATATTAATTCTGTCCATATATTGGTAAATAGAATAATTTATTACTAAATAAGATTTAGTATGTATAAAACGTACGTGTGTTTGCCATTGCATATACTTTCATATTTTGCAATAGATCTAGAGGAACATCACGAGCAATAAACGCTGAGTTTCACAGAACACGATCAATAATTTGCTATTATTTATCTTTACCTATCGTTTTCGATAATGTAAATCAGAGGCGTGAAAATCTTTTATCTCGGAAATTTGTGTATTCAATCAGTAGTCGATTAGCTTATTTATTTGTGCTTAGGTTTGGGAAGACATCTCCAATGTCTTCGATTTGCAATGTCGAATATGTAGCTATTGAAAACTTGTTTCAAAAGCGTGCTAAAAAGAAGCTATCGTTAATCGTTGCTTTGAATTTGCATGTGATCAGTAGCGTAAATGTATTTTGAAGCAATAAATAAGAAGACTTATCGTTGTTTTTCTTATCTCACCGTGGGAAAGAAACATGAAAAACGTTCAATCAGAAAATATTTTAGTGAACGTTAAGAGAAATTTACGCGTACCAAGTCTTCTGTAGAATATCGTAAACTAGGATACTGTAAAAAAAAATACGGTAAAAAAAACCTATCTTGTTGGAAATAATATGTCTATTATTTGTAACAGTACAATAATACAATGCATTACATATAATTACAAAAAACACTATAAAAGAAACACGTATATATAAATAAAAGAAAAAACATGTGTCATTGAATATTTTTTCTTCTAAAGAATAATACGATATTTCTTGTTTCGATGTATGTGAGACATATACATACATTTAATGAAGTTTATTGTATTAAATTCACTCTTGTACTGTTTTTTCCATAGCAGATTCCGTTTTACTAACTGTATTTTGATTCTTTTCTTTTTTCGAATTTGACTCGTTTTCGAGATTGATCCTGGCTCTGGAACGAATACCGGGTCCCCAGTTCGCGGTGGGATTTTGCGGAAAGCGCAAAAGATGCTTCTTCCGTGAGATCGGATTGGCGAGAGGGTGCATAGCGAAAGAGATTTCCATGGTTGATGACGCATTGAGTATTCGCGCGGCCGGACTATCTTCAGCCATCTTCTCTCGTTTCGCGGGATGTTCTTTCTCCCAAGCACGTACGATGTCCCATATCACATCGTTCGGCGCGTTCGTTTTGATAGACGTTCTACTCGCGTGCGAATACGACACACTGTATCCCGCGTTTAACAACGCCGACCTGAACGTTAATATTGACGGAGAATCGCATTTAGCTACGGACATCAGGCGATCCATACTGTAATATAAAGGATCATCCAGTTCCTCGCGTATCACAGTCAAGACACCCTCTATTCTTTTTGATGTGCCTAATTCCATCTTATCTAGATTACACAACAATTCCGATACAAATTTCTCATCGTGCAAAGGACCCAACCATATCGGACCTCCCATATGCAGCTGGTGTTGGCAATGTTTACACGATTGACCCACTGGAGGTGCGTTCGGCAATGAGTAGCTACATTTCGAACCATTGACAAGTTTCTTTGTTAATAACGGTTGGAAGGTGAGGCTTTCGCATCCGTTGCACTGATAAACCATTCCCAATTTGTTGGAATTCTCTTTGCATTTTTTGGGACTTGTGAAGATTCTGACAAATACTCTTATATAAAAATCAACACTAACAGATAATAACGGTTCTATGTAGCGTCCATAACGTCCCGCATACGACGCTATGCTTTGCAGTAATATTCTCAATCCCATCTCATGGCAAGCTTTTGTTCTCAAGGGAACTGCTCCATATTTATAGTAACAAGTTTCTGGAACATTGCCTGCTAATATAGCCATGTCAGTGGCGGTGATCAAAAGGATACCACCATCGGATACGCACTGAACTGCTCCATCAAGATATATGGAAGGACAACCGTATGGGTCTAGATCGACTGCGTCAAAACGATCTTGTCTATGCTGATACATTAAAAGAGTAGCGTCTTCATGATTAGGTGTTACCAAGCTCTCAACCCCATTGTGTAAGACATTTTGCCTGATGCTGTCTACTGCTTTCCGAGAGATATCATTGGCCAGTATCTGTCGGACGCCCTCAACCTCTTTGGCGTATCTTATACTGCGCAAACCAGTTGCAGACAAAGCTTCCAATATAGTAATTCCTGTCAAAGTTTCTTCTTTCTTTACATTTGCATTACATAAGTTAGTAACTTTGTTCTTCTTCTTATTTTTCTGTGTTTCATTATATTCTTTGACAAATATCGTTAATGCCGCCACACTGAGATCTCTATTGAACTCTTGAACTGGATTGTAAAATACATTTTTATCAGTAACCAATATCTGCGCTTTTCCTTCACGTATGACAGGAGTTTCTTCAAATTTCTGCTTTTTTGTGCATGGCTCTTGAGCCATATTACTTGGAGCGTTTGTTGACACTAAAAAAAAAATATATATATATATATGTATATGATTTAAATCGTTTTCAGCATAATTGTCTATATGTATCAAAATCTCAATAATTTTTGTACATATATATACGTGTGTATACATATATTGTATATACATTCACATATTTTTGTTCCAATATATTTATACTCACACAATTTGGCTGCACAGAAATGCTCAAATATCTTGTATAATAATTCACTTGTGCTACAGTAAAGAAATGTCCTAAAATTCTATTCATTCTATTCGATACAACTCGATATTCCAATGGCTTGTATGTGTGTACGTAACTTCGAATCTGCAAGCATCTCAATCGGTAATCACGTGTCACGTGTTTTCTCCAACTGATGTGCTAGTGTCGCCAATTCATGAAAGCTGTTCGAATTCGAACGCTCTCTATAAGCAAAGAGAAAACTAATTGTAAGAGCCATTCTACAATAAGTTGAAAATGTCTCGTCGCCAGTTGTGACTACTAGGGGAAAAATATTACTTTACGTGCTGCGGTTGCCAGTTGC
>QVNZ01023123.1:0-10710 GCA_014825645.1 Pseudomyrmex dendroicus | reverse complement strand
CGCGATTCCTCTCGCGACGGTTTTGTGTGTGGTGTTAATTTATAGTGTCTTATACTAAAAATAAATTTTACATTAGTTTGTATATTTTTATTTCCGATGGGAGGCTATGTGTGAAATCAGAAAAAAATTGCAAATTACAAATTATTAAATTAATGAAAATTTTTATGTAAAATTTTTCGAAGGTTTGATATGTGCTGATATAATTTTTTTTTTTTAATATTGCTATGTAGACAAAAATTAAATAAAAATTGTGACGTATTCGCACATGCGAAAACGAGGAAGATTGAAAAAAAACGAATATTGAGAAAAGATGCGATATTCGCACACATGAACGCGCGCGTACCGCAGTATCTGCGTAGCGTTTGCGTAGCGGTACCGTGCGTGGGTTGAGGCTTCGTCACGCGGACAAGGTGACACACGCGGCCACTTGGTCGCTTTACGTAATGGACGCGTGCAGAACCACCGATGTGTATTTCCTCCGTCGCATATGATCGGCGCGATTGATCGGTCCCGCCTGCCGTGTTTGGAAAATACGCAGATCAATAATTAATTAATACAATTCATGTTCGCGCGGTTTTCCGGGATTTTGTCCAGATCGCAAACAAAGCCCTATAGCGTAAACAACTCATAAATAGACGAGATGTTGTTTTCTCTGTTAAACAGATCGGATGCGTCGAGTCGCGCAGGCAAACGCATACGAGTTTTGCGCTTCCCAGAAGCAACACGCGCACGTACGTCAGCAGAAAGTCAAGGCGTTACTTGACAACGACGTTTCTCGCTTGACCTTGGCACTCAGTGAAAAGTTACAACCGGTAAATTGTCGGTATTTTGCGCGCGACGGGAGGATAAAGTGAGAGAAAAATAGATATCCAGGGTGTTTGAAATCTTTTGATCGCGATTGAGAAAATATAGAGTCAATTAAATGGATAGATACTTCTAATAGATACGAGCACACGCACATACACACTTAATTCTCTGGCGAGTCAATTATGTCGGCAACAGTGCCGACAATTCGTCAAAGAGATCAAAAGCTATTGGACCGTTTTAAAGAAAGGTATAGGAGAGAAAACTTCTCTTTGTATCGATTTTTGCTGCTGACAGTAAGTAATACTACTGTACAGAAATCCATCTATTTCGCACTTTTGTTCGCACAATTTTTTGCGCAATGGAATTAAAAGAATTGGAATTAGACACACGAATTTGCTATTGTCGGGAAAGTCGCTAATTTCGATAATTATTTTCTCGTAAAACACCGACTTCATTGCGGGACGCAATAATTAATATTTCAAAACAAGTTTCATATATTTTACACGTAAGTGGGCACGTCAGGATATATTTTCAATATATATAACGAGAAAAATTTGCGTGTAACAAAAATCCCACCTTGGCTCTCATTCGACGCGTTTCGATCGGGATTTTTTGCTTTCCAACAACGAGATCAGAGACCGTGGCAAAATCGTCGCGACTGAGCGGTGTCATTCGGTGTCATTTGTCGGGGTACTGTATCTCTCTTGCGGAGATCGTGTCACCATTGAAAAAAAAAAAAAAAAAAAACTACAATTCGTGTTTTACTGTAACTTTATACACGTTGCAGAAAAAGTGTACAACCAAATATCGAAGTCGAACTTTGAAAAAAATGCAAAAATCTGCAAGGATATACTCGCGTAAAGCAAATTGCAACAAAATACAATGCGAACAACTCAATATTATTCCGTACGTATGGCTCGCGAGATTATTATCGCCGCCGCGACAATAATCCCGTGAAAGGATCGTGTCGCCGTCATACAGCGCCTAGTACAGAGCGAGATTGATCGTGCCGAGTGTTCTTTTCTGCACTTGGCCCCCTTGCTCGGAAAGAATTTCGGTCACGGCCCTCTTACGCCATTAGCCGCCGGCCGCCGCCGCGTATATTCGCGCCGTCTTTTGTGTGCGTGTACGGGGTTGCGCCGCATTCGTGATGTGTGTGCACCACAGACGACGTACACCAATATATAGGTGCGCGATGTACCTGCTCTCCCGGCGCTTTCGACAACGACGAGACTGAACCTGTTTCCTCTATATATACGCGACGAAGAGAAGTCCAGTGTCGTTTCGAGTCAGTGGATCTCTCACCGCGTACATATATATATATATATATATACATATATGTACGTGTCCGCGAAGTGTTCCGTAAGATTTGCGTCAAGTTTCCGTTGCCCTTTCACGGATAATTTACACAGGTGCAATTTCAATGCGGTTGTATCTCCGAGGTAAATTCTCTCGCGCCTGAGAGAAACAGGGTCTCTTTCAAAGATAGTTTTCGTAATCAAAAAAAAATCGAAACGCATTTAAATGTAATGTTGTGTTTACATCACATCAAATGTGTGTATATATATTTTTTATTACATTACATTATATTTCTATTTTTTTTTTTAAATATATATCGAAGTTAATATATTTTTCATATTGAAAGGAAAATTGAAAGACACCAAGAATTTTTATTCTCACCGCGAAATCTCTCACACAACCCGTGAATTTCGTTCAAATCCACGTGAAACTCAACCGACGAGTTAACGTGGAATTGATAAAAAAAAAAAAAAAAAAAAAAAACCGAGTGAGCGAGTGAAAAAACTCGCTATGAAATTTGCTGAATGTTTAATTTCACGCCTCCTTTTTCAATGTGCGTCACGGTGCCGCGTACCCCTATGAGCGACGTACACATACGCGTATATCCGCGCGCGCGAGTGCGCGATTAGACATGCATGCACGCATCGCGGGGCTCACGGGCGATGCATTGTAATTCGTCGCAATGACTGCACATCCTGGTGTACTAGCCTGTGCGCAACAGGTGCGCGTCACCGAGCGCGATTACCTGCGTGTCAACGACAGTTAAAGCGCTCCGTGTGCGCGCCCGATGTAACAGTATTTATCTATGTACGCGCGCGATTACATACGTGTATGTATACTGCGAGGAAACGCGTTAACGGCGTCTCTTTCGAACGCGAAGCAATCTTTTTTTTTTTTGCACAGGCGCGTAATATCGAAGCATTTTCAGCGAAAATGTCAAAACAAATTGGACTCTGCAATTGGACTTTCTTCAAGCAAAACTTCTTGTTCGACAATTGTTTTGCGTATAAATTAAAAAAAAAAAAAAAATCTCACTTTTCTCAAACTCGGAATTAAAATGATTTTGATATTAGAAGAAGTAGTATGAGAGATCTGGAGACCGGTTGCGCCGGCCCTGCTCCCAACTCCCTTCGTCGTCGCGTCGAATTTAACGCATTCCATGCACACGGCGACAGGCACGATCCTCTTTTGGTGAGTTGCTAGCGCAGCTTAAGTGGAATGAGCGTGCGTCGCACTGCAATTGCATAAAATGCCAGGCTCGATCCAGAAATCGAAGTCCGCGACCGAGTTGAAATGAGAGAAAAAAAAAAAAGCAATCTTGTCGCGCGGTTATCAATAAGAGAAATTCTATTTCTATCGCGGATGAGGCAAATCGCACGTGTATGACGTGCGCTAAAATAAATTATAAATTATTACCTCGCTTGTAGAAATACGTGCGTCAAACTTGCATGTAAACAATGTAATAAAAACGTGAAAAATATTTATGAAGACATGAATAATAATTCCAAATATCACTTGCGTATCCAGTTTACGGATGAATTGCTAATATCCAGTTTACGGATGAATTGCTAATCTGTGTGTGTGTGTTATATCTGTTAAATAATTTAAAAATACAAAGAGGAAAATTTATATTTAAAATGTTAAATATTGTAACATTTAACTTTTTTTTCTACGTAGAAAAACTATATAGCAAGGTAACGTGAACTCGAATAATAAAATCGATTTATTTTTCTACGTAAGAGATCGTCGAGAACTCCGCGTGAAGAGTTCTACAACTCGGTTAGATTTCTAGTCAGTGTGACTCCCCGGTCGACCTTCTATCTATCCCTCCCACAGTTCCCGCGTGCCACGACGAGATTCTAATGCCAGCACGATCGCCTTGGCCGTCGCGGGCACCGTGCGATCACTGACAGCGGGTTTACATCGCGTTGCGCAACTTGTTGCGCGAAATCGAAGGTTTCTGTTCTAACGGGGGTTTTCTTCTATCTCTTTCCCTTTTTCTCTTTCTCTCTCCTACTCTTTGTAACACGAAAGAAAGAATTTCGGTTGCCTAATAGTCAGCTGTACATGAAATACAACTCGCGAAACTCATTAACATTCACGTTAGGGTAAGTGAGTCGCCGCCATTTTAAGGCCGCGGCCATGAATTCGTAACAGATATGTTCAAGATCGCAGAACGGTTGTTCCGTATCAGAACAGTTCTATTTGTGCACGCATATATCGATAACGTAACAAATAGTTGTGACAAATGTTTAAAAATTGTAAAAAAATAATATTTGCAAAATTGCAAAAATTGTTTTAAAACCGATAGAGAAACTCTCCTCTCTCGAAAATTTATAAAATACATTTGTAGTAAAATTCAAAAGTTAATATGTCATGAAAAGTTCTTTTTCAAATCGAAATCTTATATAAAAGCCTTTGAAGGGAGAAAATCTCCTACGGCACTTGAGCGCGCCGCGCCATGTATCGCGCGCGCCACGGCATTGAAGTCTCCGCGTCGCTCAGTCCCAGCAGCGTACGAAGGTTCGTCCGTCGCTTACTTGAAACAGTACGCGATCACAGAAAACGTTACACGAATAAATACGCGCGCACATTGCGTTGATGTCCTCGCGATCTTTGTGTGCACACGCGTTTGCTTACGTAACGCGTTTACTTACGCACTTTTCCGATCGCGGCGAATCGCGGAATGTTCGTCATCGAGAGAGGAGACAAGCAAGCCCGACGGCTATATGCGACAGCAAAGTTTTATTCGACATATGCGAACGAGATGACTCTAAATGACGGCACATTTAACGATTCTATTTATACGAGAAACGTTCAATTTTTACGAGGGGCGATAAATCACTTAAAAAGACGTCATTAAACCGCGCTAATTAAGTGATCACGCGGAGGATAAGCGGCCGGTCACGCTTCGGAAACGAAACGACAATTTGGCGTGGCGCGACTGTCAAACTCGGCGAAATCGGCGAGAGCGCAAAGCGATCGTTTCTGCGTTATATAGGTATATGCGTTTAATTAGCATGTATAATTAATGACATAGACCAAAAAAGAGCGAACCGCACCTGCGACGTCGCACGGCCGTCGACACTGTACGACCCGTCTGTCTTGAGCGCGTTATCTTGGAGCGCGCCTGGCGCAGACCAAAAATCAGGAAACCGATGTGTGTGTGTGTGTGTGTGTGTATTATATATGTATTAAAATACGAGTCAGTCGAGAAAGAACGAGCGGAACGGGAATGAAAGACGGGAGCGGAGAGGAGAAGTAAAAAAAAAAAAACGAGGGGGAAGAAGACCGCGCCCGGGTCACTTTCCTAACCAGTTTTAGAACTCGGCGTACACGTATATATTATTTTCGGTCTACACCCACTACTCACTGTACCGTTGTAAAACTATTCCGATTTAACCTCGAACTAGAATTTGACCCCGATGACCGTCTGATACAAGCCGCGCCAAAAGCGCCAGGTTGTAAATTACGTAACTAAACAAAGTAGCGGAGACCCCATCGCTCACGCGATGTTTTCACACGCGACTGATTGACCCCCGTGCGCGTGTTTGTCTTGGAAATTACGAAAAGCGCGCGAGGCAATTACATTTTCGATCGAAACGTGAGAGCGAGAGAGAGAAACGCGGCGCATTTTTAACGTCTCGTCCGCGGAATAATTTAATAATTTAAATTCCTGTTCCCCGGAGCTTTGCGTAAAGCTCATCTCGACGTTTTTTTCTTTTTTTTTACAGGCAACATTTGAAAATACTCGCACACACACAATTGTAGATTTTTCCAATCAGTTTTACTCACTGTACCGTTCCTCGCCGAGGCTGACGCGCGAAAGACGACCGTTCGTCGACGAAACACCGTTCGCACAACAACGTAAACGTCATTATGCAATCGCGTCGCGCGCAGAAGCGGCTATTCATTATAAATTACGACCGCACGCGCAAATGCCGGCTCCGTCTCGAAGAGAGAGATATGTTGTTGCTGCACGAGGCGTTGAGTGACAAATCCATGATATTTTGCGCGCTTTCAATGTAAAATATCGCAATTGAAACGCGCATTTTTAATCGAGGAAACAACGTTCGACAGATGAATCATCAAGAAACATCGCGATAAAAAAAAGAAAAAAAAAAAAAAAAGCATCTACATGTGCAACATCAGGCGCAGTGGTACCGCAATAAAAACGCTATCTCTCGAGGGATTTTACTGTTAGAGGGAAATAAATAAAATAAAAATCGTGTTTCTTCTGCAAACAAAGCGCGCGGAAAAAGAAATCGTCGGAAATAACAAACTGGCCGAATGCGAGGAGAAAAAAGCAACTCGTGTAATTGGCATATAGGAAAATTAGCATAATGTGTGCGGTAATGATTCACGAAAGCGAGAGAGACTTTCCGCAACTGCGTGTCGCTGCCTATACATGTGATGTTCCGAAAATTTGGATATATACCGCGAATACTCACTCACGAGTTGCAATCGCACCTGTATCCCAAAAGACGATCGCACCTGCGGCAGAAGTGCAACATTTTGCGTTCGCTTTTTTCTCTTTTTTTTTTTTTTTTTTTTTTGTGTGTGTGCTCGCCCGACAGGTAAGGTATACACACACACGTCAAGCTGCAAAGAGAACATCGAACCGGAGGAGAAGTTTATAGCGTCCACAAAGTTGCGCGTCCCGGTCATTCGAGTTATCGATGCTGGATAGGGTGTATTAGGGATTAAACCGTCGAGATCGGTTATCTCAAATTTGCACGCAACGCTTCCTTAATGCCCAGATAATCGATATATCAAATTAAACTTGCGTACACGCAGCACCGAAAAGATGAAGATAAACTGTCTCACGCTTTTATTAATCCGTTCCCCTCGTAATAACGCGCGCGGTGGCGATAATACATCGTACAAATGCGCGCGGGAATCTGTGCCGCGATTTACGCGAAAAAATGTATTGATTAATGATATTCAACGAGAGTTTTGTGTTGAGAAAAAGATTTTTTTTTTTCAAATCGAAACGCTCGTTAGAATTTTACATAAGCACGCGAAAAGGCAGAATTTCATAGCGGATGTTGAAATCGACGTAACTTTGACAATTGCAATTAAAATTCATTGTTGGAATGAAGGCAAATGTCCCGATGACCGGACAAGTACAATGATCGGACATTTTTATTATTATAGAAGAAATATAATTAACAAAATTTATATTTAAATATACTAAAATTGGAAAATAATAATTAGAAATGTATTTTGAAAAATATTTAAAACCTGAGAATTGTTGTGTTTAATATTTGCATATCTAATAATTTTTTAAATAAATATCCGGTTCCTGGAAATTTACTTTATATTATTTAGTGCAATACAATTAGTCATTTAACATACTTTTGTGTGTAAATAAATAAGTACAAAAAAAATTAAATAAATATAGGTAACGTTTGCACATGGCGTGTTTCTGTGTGTTGCCACGTATGCACGTAAAACAATTCAGAAATCGCCAAAGTTATGCCGCTTTCCATCCGGAATTTTCTTAAATTAAGACGAGCACTTTACATTGATCTTTGTTGACTATGAGACTCAGCGGTTCCGAGCTACCAAGTGGACTGTCCTTCCCGCTGCCGAGCGGTGGGCTCTTGCTCAGGTGTTGCGACTCCAGCAGCCGCAACTGCTGCTGATGCAGTCGATTCTTGATCAGGAAGATCTTTGGCATCGTGACCCAGTGTTGCGAGCGATGCACGACGTTTTGTCACTTTTAACACCACCACTACATTGAAGTTTTACAAAACGTCAAATAGATACGTCAAAAGGCAAACCGGAGCACGTCTGTACCATAAAAAGTCATGATCGAGAGTACTCCCGTTCGAAATCCAGCTAGAACACAAGATACTATCAATCATGAACCTGTAAATTCCATCATTATCTCTGTCTGTATGTGTATATATGTGTATCCTCCCGCACAAGCTTCGCCGGAACCGTTCGGAACGGGGTTCCGATTTAATTCCGAAGAGGTCTTATTTCCGCACGTTCTTACGATCGAAATGTCACTCACGAGCAAACACTGAATCTCCAATTTGTTACTTCCGGCAACAGGTCCGTGGCACTATCCTGACACTTGCTTCACTCGGTGAAAATTTACAGTTATCTTGTGGATAGTTCCGAGTGGGGCGTAAAAAGCCACAACTCGATTGTGAGGCCGCTCATGAGCTACTGAGATCATGAACAGTCTGGGCCCGTAGTCTCGGCCGCTCTCCCTCTACGCGGCCGCCTGCCCGCGGAACCTACCCCTGTCTCCGCTCCTCACCGACAACGCCAATGAACGTTGGTGGGGAACGAACCCCTCATGACTGTCTTTCGTTCCCCACCAACGCGGTCGTCGACAGGCCCACCTCCTCGTTTCACCGTAAAGTTTAGCGAGCCAGCCAGCGGGACTACTCGGCCGTTTCACAGCGCGTCTTTGCAGTTCTCTTCGAAGATGAAAATCCGCTTTGTAGCGCATGCGCATAATGGAGCGTGGTGCGTTTGTAATTCCGAGCGCTTTGAAGACCCGTAGTTTTCTTTTCTCGTTCAGGAGGATGCTCGTACATTGTCTTAATCTTTTTTCCCCCTCTTCTTTCTCTTTTTTTCCAGCGACTGCTAGTTATAACGTTGCTCATTACACCCCTTGATCGAATTAGCGTTTTATTACTGTTGAATACATTTCCGGGTAGATGTGACTCTCTCGCCTTTCGCGCTTTTTTTCCGAGTCTTTTTCGTGTGAAAAGCAGCGATTTGAGAGCAACAGGTCTTCAAATCGACTTGTAATCGTTTCGTTAGTAATATCTTGCGATTGTTACCGTACTTTTGCAAAATTATTTCCTTGTCGAGAAAAAAGCAACATGTTTGAATAAAAATTCAAAACTGTGTTGAGTACATTTATTTTACAGTAAATTTTGTTTCTTTTCCCAACGTGCGTCTCTCGAAATATTTTTAAAGATTAATTATTTTACAATTCACAAACGCGAATTAATTATTTTAGTTGATCGAGAACACAGATCGCATTGAGTTAAATCCAGCGCGCGCATAAATATTATCTTTTTTCTCACTCGCTTAAGTTTCCAGAAGAATTTCGACAGCGAAGATGTTTACGACTTTTATAGAAGAGAAATGGTCGACGAGATAAAATCTTGGGAGGATCACGTCCTTCAAGATTTATTTTCACGGTTTTACACGAGTTGTAACACACAGAGATATCTTCAGTGTGATAAAGTTATAAAAATTTTACACGCAAAAACAATACATTAATTATAAAACGTAATCATATAAACATACAAGTTTATGTGATATCAAATAAAAAATTATTTAGATGAATTTTTTTACACCGTTCAATTGAATATTTCTCGAAAATGTAAGATAAATGGATTCAAACAAGATTTCCCAATTAACACCCACACATTTGTCGATCAATTAAACGATATATCGGAACGCGGGTCTCACAATCGCGGTTTAAATCGCTGATGAGTATTTTCTGGCTCGACTGCCTGGTCCGGTTGGGAGAGAAACGCGCGCAGACCGGGATGATGCCCTAAAGAAGAGATCAGCTTTATTTATCTTTCTCAGAGATTTTTCGTTCAGAGGTTCGTAGAGAGGTTCAGACATTTACCGATCATGCATAAAACATTTTCCTCGCGCGCTGCGATGATACCGCACGATACGCAATCCTCGTTTGATTTAAATACATATCTGATCTGCTCTAGAAGCTATAAACTCGCTACAAACATGTTGACAAACAGATGTTAACATATTACGCAAAGTCGTAAACTTTGTCATAAAAATTTTTGTAAACACGTTCAGTTTTGTTTGCGGTACTGTGTGTGTTGAGCGCGTCATTGTAGAATGCAATTAAGTCAGAAAATCAATTAAAATAGCACGTCATAAAGCGAGAAACTCAAGAATTCCGCTTGATTGTAATCCGAAACATTTTGTGAGAATTAACTCTTTCAAACACACACGGCAAGAACAGCACGGCACGTGCGTGGAATAAATTATGTAATAAGATTACGTAAACGTTGTCTTTATGCATATTACTTAAATACATCTTGCCGCACCGGTGCATTCTTAAACGATTTGCATTTTTCCTTCCCGCGTTGTATCGTATGTCATTGAAGAAAAATGATTCCGCGATAGAGTGGCGTAGATGTACGCGCTTTCCGTTGTGTTCCGCGAATTAACGATTATCGATATTCTCTCTTATAGCCTCTTTTTTTTTTTCTCACCGCGCTTCTGCAATTCAATCGCAATTATTGAACAAGACGGAATTCAACAAACGGCATCGAGGCGTTTTTGCGAGTGAATCGTTTTTTTCTTTTTTCTCGATTACACCTCGCAATCCTTTAAACCCGACGACTTTTCTTACTGATTGTTTTCAAACAAAAGGGATCCCAAACTTTTACTTCGAACGTGAGTTTTTACTCAATAAAAAAAACGAAATAAAAAATAAACCATAAATAAAAAATTATCACGCATGTGTTTGACTCTCTCGCTTCCATCACAAAAGCCTACTTTCTCTTTTTTAAAACGTTCCCCTGTCGCTTGGCTACTGTAACCCTTTTCCTGGTGCACGCATCACGCACGCATACACGCACACACGCACAC
>QVNZ01023118.1:0-17435 GCA_014825645.1 Pseudomyrmex dendroicus | reverse complement strand
TCTCTCTCTCTCTCTCTCGCATCCGGTTGTCAAGCGCGAGTCGTTAGATCACGACGGCGCCACGACGGTTGATAGCCACTTGGAAACTCACCTTTTCCATTCTAACTTTAGCTTCTGCGACTTGGGAGCGATGTCTTTTCCTTCCCTTTAGTCCCGCGTGGAAATCGCGAAAGACGAAAGAAATTGCTCCTCCTTGGCCGGGTTGACCGACCTAAATATTCCACCGCGCTTTAACCGCGTCTCATTTAATTGTCTCTATAAATCGCACCCTCTCTCTCGGATTTTGATCGTCTTTAATAATCCCAATAATAACAACTCGTTTAACCCCTTAGCTACACTAACGGGGATGCAAACGTACTTCGCGCGCAATTACGCAAATATCTCTCGTGTGACACAAACGACGTTAATTACCGCACTAAAAAACAAAAACAAACCTTTTAAATTTCGTTTTAGTTAAAATTCTTATCAAAGTTTGAGGTACTACCTCACGGGTGAAGTTGAGGCCAGATTTGACCGGTGTAGTCAATATAATCGCGATAATTATTCGGCGAAATCGCTCGAATTTGCTATTTATTATTATTTTTTTTTTTCACTCGATCTCGAAACGAAACGTAAAATTGCGCCAAGCGATCGAAAACATTTCTGATGCAATTTAAGTAACGTAATCCAATCTTTGTTGACGCGCGTGTCATCAGCGATACGGTGCGAGAGAATTTCGACAACGCGCTGCACGTATCGAATATATATTGCTAATAATAAAATTGATAAAATTTGAACAAATAACAAATGACAAACGATACGATCGTTAATATGATACTTATAAGCGTTGCCCGATCATCCGATTCGTTCAATATGTGTAAGTAGCGTGCAGTTTCCCTAGTCTCGTGGGAACTCTTTGGAAGACCCGTTTTATCGTAAATATCAGCACCCTGACAGACAAAATCTGTCAGACAAAATATGTTACTGCGTACGCGCGCTGTTCGTGTTTTACGATCAATATGGCAAAAAACTACCTGCGTATTTTTTTTTTTTAGCGTAGCTACGTTATAAATCCGCGTTTTCATGAATAATTTGCTTGTAAATTCAGATAAAAACTTCGATTCGACCAAATTTATTTAAAAAAAAAGAAAAAATGAATTTGCGCACTCCGATGCGTTGTTTTAGCGCGATCGTGGTAAACAAAAATCACCGAAGCGAAATGTTAAGCCGCAAGTTAAAAACCACAAGTCGAGTAATAGTACGCTATATCGCGGCGCGATAACGATCGCGCAACGTGTGCGATAACGATCTCAGGTTACGATCCCGCAGCCGTTTACGCTATATCAATCTTGCGAAGCGACAATTTGCTATCTTTTAACGATCTCCCGCTGTGTCCCGCGCAAGTGTGTAACGCAAACCTCGGAAAACCTGTTTCGCGCATTTATTTATATACACACACACACACACGATTATTTCGTTATTATCGGATCGTTAATCGCGAAACGCGTTATTAGAGCGACGCATTATGTAAAAGTAAGGGGGTGGCGACATGGATACGGAAAATCACGGGCGTGCGAAAACAAACCGTCCTCACGGGCTTGATTAAGATATTAGAGAGGGCGCGCGCGGTAGAAACGCCCTCCGACGCGAATCGGTATGTATAGCGGCGGCGATACGTAACGTAATTGTCGTAACCCGATCCCGTATGGTAATGCGCCGCGTAGGCGAGGCGGGTTTAGAAGAGCGGGTTTAGCCGAACGGGAGGAAGGAATGTTTAACCTGCTCGCGCGCGCCAGAGACGCGTATTGTTATTTTAATAGGCATTATTTGATTTTAAAGTTCAGTGAATGCCGGTGTGTTCTTGAAGGGGGATGTGATTGCCTCGCCCCCGATATATATAGGGACTCGTCTCCCGAACCCTGTTATTTCCTTCCCCGATCCTTCCCTATTTTCTACCGCTAGCTCGCTGCCCCCTTGCCCGCCCGGAGCTTGTCAATCCACGCGCCACGGCACCACACACGCTCGAAGGTCCGAAAATTGCTACGTTCTTCCGGACGTGCGCAAGAACGCCGTGGGAGAAAATCCGCTCCGCGGAAGAAGAACTGTTCTTCTGTCTATCAATTGAAGTTTCCGCGTCATTACAAGAGAAAGAAGAGAGTGTCGTAAAAATCGACAAATCTTTGCGCGATTTGCAACCAAGAATAAAATGTCGACTAATTATCGGATATTTTGGCGCGACACACATGTGCGTCTTGTCTTTGCTGTGCAAGAATATAGACCGCTCTTTCCTCTAAATTAGCGGCGGACTCGGAAAAGTCCGTAGGATCGCGGCCCCGTATACCGGTTCATTTGCCACGAGGGGGATGAAATAGATGAAAGCGAAGGGGGATCGAACCACTAAACTCGCGTCCAGTAAATAGAATCTAATCAACTCGTAGTTGCGGCCAATCGGTCAGATTTCCAGTCAAAACAGCCTTCGACGTGTTTGTTGCGCTCTTCGAAAGACAAAGCGCGAAGTAATTCCGAACGACGTTGCGCGATCGATGAAATACGTGACGGTGACAGAACTGTGCCGTTAAAAAAAAAAGCAATATCGCGAGACGAACGTAGCCTGCGAAGAGATTACACTCCTGGACGAGGAGGTCGGCGAGGCATAATTAAGTGGCGCGACAGGGAGGGTGACGGGAGCAGCGTAACTGCGAGCGCTTTTTTTTTTTTCCGAAGGCACAGGGGCAATTTTTTTTCTCCTTTAATGTTAAAAAAGTTACGCGCGGGAACCGGCGGTATAAAAAAAAAAAAGCAATTTGTTTCGCTAATCTTTCTCGACGACACACATAATTGAAATCCCGTCGCAATTATGAATCGCGACGCAGGGGGATGATCTTTATATCTGCACGCCAAATCCCCCGCTTCTTTCACTTTAATGTGTTCGATGTGTGGCGTAAGTGATAAACGATCGATCATAATTACTTTTTTCGTTTTAATGAAAAATGACATTTATATGAAGACTATTTTATTTGATTTTTTTCGAGATATTGAAATATATTTTATATGTGTGTGTATGTTAGTGGCGAAAAAGAATGTAAACTCAACGGAAAAAATAAATTTATGGGAGACAAGATTCATTAAGTGAGGACCGATGGTGAAACGAGCTTAGCCATTACGAGGCGACGGAAGCGGAAGTGGCGCCTTGAAATATTTCACAGAAACTTATCTCTCACAGAAGTTCTTTCTCTCTTTCTCTCTCTCTCTCTTTCTCTCTTCCTCTCGCCATCTGTAAAGTTTTTAACTCTATTTATTTCGCACCGTGATGCGAAGATTCATTCGGTTGTTATTATTTATTACCACCGCATGCCGGGGGTAGCGGATGGGAGAGCGCTGTGCGAGCGCGAGCTTTTCCAAGAGGGTGGCGAGCAATAATCGCCAACAATAAACGCGAATCGCACTTGATTATTATGATTGTCCAACTCCTTTCTATAGCACCCTCAAATAACTTCGTTTCTCGTTAGTAGCCAGGCTCCCCTTGTGCCGTGGCAAGCGGAGGGAAAATTTGGCACGAGAGACGAGAGAGAGAGAGAGAGAGAGAAGGAGAGTAGCGTTTCCGTTTGCGAGTCCGAAGGTCGGAGGGTGAATGACAGCGGTGCAATTTGAAAAATTACAGGAGCCGCATACGCTTACATGTTAACCCTCGTTCTCCCTAATATCTCCGCGTCGGCAAATATCGCGCACCGACGAAATTTTGCTCGCTCCTTCGATTCGCGCACGAGACATCGCGATGTCTCGCAGTTTTTTACAATTCAATTTTTATCAAGAACATTTGAACTCTCTGAGCAAGTTTGGATCGTTCGCCTCGCATCGCGATATCATCTCCCCTGTCTGCCGGTAATCAGTGCCCGCCACTAACTAGCGCAGCACGCGCAACTATTTCGGAGAACACGTGCAAGCAGCAGCACGCAAGTCGTGCGCGCTTCTCGCTCTTCGACTCCTCGAAGGTCCCCTCCCTCTCTCCGATCGTAATCTTTCTGTCTCGGGTACGTGCGTTCGGTATACGTGTTTGTCGGAAATTGTCGATTACACACGGTGGCGCGGCGCGGGCCAGTTTATTACGAACACGTGGGAGAGAATCCGGGCGCGCACGTAACGTCGTAGGTAATACGTGTACCCGAAGCGCCGGGAGTCGAGCGCCATAAGATAGGGTCTCATTATTGTCGGTACAGCGTTTCCTAAATTGCCGCCCCGAGCCGCCGGTAGACGACGAGGCGCCCGGGTTTCGCCGCGACTAACTAACGGTGGACCAATTAACTTTCAATTAGTGGATGGAGATAACTCTTATCGGCGCCGCGGGGCCTGCGGGGGCGACGGCTTTTATGGGGCCCTTCTTTACCCGACGGCCGACGTTTATGTCCGCACTGATACATTGTCCTCCGGCAAGGGTTAGATACGTATCTAACCCGCGTACGTAAAAGCGACATTATCCGATCGAAGAAATTGGTCGATTAACCGAACAACGCGAGAGATTCTCTCTTACACGCGATTAAATCTTTATTATCTGCCACCTGTGCGAATATCAGGCAGTTCGCGCGAAAGTTAATTCCGATAAGAGAACGTGATATCGGCGCGAACGTCTGTCGCGCGCTGTCCATTAGGTTCGCGACAGGGAAAAAGATCCCACGTTTTCTCCAAAATGTTTTAAATAATTAAATTTCAAACGCGCGATTGACACAAAGAAAAATAAATGAACGTACGTCCGTCGCTCGTACCGACGATCGCGGCGTTATTTCGTTCGGATAAGCGGCAACGCGCGCGTATATACTAGCCATCGGAGGAGGCAACTCGCACAGGACATCCATATGTATGATTATGAGAACGGAGTTATCACCGAGGCTCGAGCCCGCAGCCAAGTTCATATTTGTGCATTACGCTCACGTGCAACGATACAATAAGGAATCCTTCGTATCGGGGATGCATGCTAAGTACACAACATCGAGCGAGCTGGCGAGTCGTAGGTATCTGGCAATGCCGATGCGTCGTGCCAGAGAGAGGCTTCGATCGTTCCGCGCGTCTGTGCGCGGATTCTCGTCGTCTAGGAACGCGAATTACGAATCGCCTGTGTTTTTCGTCGCGCGCGCGAACGATTTCCATTCAAACTGTATTATCCTGCACAGTCTGACTGCTTGCGAAAGAAAACAGCGCGGTTTTTGCGCAATTAGAATTACAGAATTATTTGCACGTTGCTTCTCGTGAAATGTGACATCGGAGAAGGGAACAGCCGATGATAAAACCGGATGGTCGGGTTAAAAAAAAACTTCTTCGTTCAAAAGTTAAATTACAAAAAACGTTTCGATCCTGGTTTCGATCTTCCTCGGTGTCTGAATTAAAGAAAGGGTCGATCTTCCTGAAGAAGATCCAAACGCCAGGATCGAAACGTTTGTAATTTTAACAGAATTATATTGTCGAATAGAAGCAAATCCTAGAAACGTTTGTTTTCTCTTTTCGAGTCTATCTCGTTCGTCTTTTTCGGCCGAAACTTTTACAAATTTGTCGTCCTCGAAGAGAAATCCTATTCTTGGAACGACGATGGTTAATTCCCTAGGCATGGAATAACTTACGCAGTTCGGACTCTGATTCGCGTTAAGATTACGCGAGACAGAGAGAGAGAGAGAGACCGTATCTACGATCAATAGGTGCAGCGAATTTCGGAGATGGTCCTTAGATCGGTTTGTTCGCCTAATTAATTGCCGGTACACCCTCTCTGTCATTAATACGTTAGCTTCCCCTCGCAAATTAGCCGGAGAGTTTTCAAGTGTCTTTTGATCAACGATCTCTCTTCGCTAGATATTCATCACCGCGAGTTGTTTCGGACGAGAGAAAATTGAGGAAAAGAAATGCTTCTTTGTGAAATTGTCCCCGTGAACAATTTAATAGATGTTATTTGTATTATAAATTTTATAAAAAATGCACGCACTTGTCCGCAACACGTCACAAAAGCTGGAAGTTTCTGTGCAAGATGAATAATGAAAGACTGGCTTATGTTCGATGCCGACATCATGGCGAGAGTTAAACACTCGTCGTACAATCTGGCGCGTCAATTTACGAAAGATTGAAAAAAAATTATCACATATTCAACAATATATTTTTATTTAATTGTATTATGATTTCTCTTTCCGAGACGAAGTGGTTCATGTTGCATTAACGACCTTCAACAATCGCAGTTTTCGACGGCAAAGAAAAGTTACAGAAAAATGAAAATCGCACAAAGAATCTTTTCGAAGCGATACGCGGCATCTTCGATGAAGAGGAACGAGGTTGCATCGTATCGCGCGTCGCATCGCGTAGCCGGCGGAAAAGGGGGAGGTGGGGCGACGTAGCCGAAGACGAGGACGAAGACGTGGACGAGGACGAAGACGACGACGAGGAGGAACGTCGATGAAATAACGCAGGTAGTGGGCGGACGCCGCGTCCCGCTGGAAAGCAGCATCGTTCGTCGAGTAGGGCGTTTCGTGGGCGGGATAACTCCGCCCGTTATTCGGCGCACGCTCCCGTTATTCACGTACTCTCTCTCCCGACTCCTTCGTCCTCCTCGCGCGTTCTCTTTCTCTTTCTCTCTCTCTCTCTATCTCTGCGCTCGGGACGTCTCACGCCTCGAGGATGGTACAGTCCCGTGTAGTCGCTCGCCCGGTCACGAACTCGCACGGCCTTACGGCCGTTTGAACCCCCTCGGCGCTTTCGTCACCCTTTCGTCACCACCGTGTTTCGGGATCATTCCCCCTCTCGAAATTTTGGCAGGCGCGTTTCGCGCGGGTGAATTCGAAGGGAAGTGTTACGGACCCTGTCGAAGGACACGCGCGAGAATGACGAGGATGATGACCGTTACGGACGGTATCGGGGTGGTGCTCGTCGTCGAGTGCCAGTTTGTGTAGCGCGCGAGTGATAAGAGGACGCGTTGAAGATAAGAGTGAAGATAATATATATAAAAAAAAAAAGTGACGTTGAGAAACGACAAGCAAATTCATCTTGATCGAGAATATGTTGCCGTATCAGGTGGCCATGGATTACGGGGCCTTTCAACGACAAAGCCCGGTCGGAGTCGGTGTTGGCGGACCCCATCAGGGGCCCGCGGCGCCGCTCAACATCAACCCCGCGTTCACGCACTCCTGGTTCGTAACACCGGCGGACCTCTGTGTCCCGTACAAACAGAGTCAGGGTCCTCTCCTCGAGCCAGGGCATGTTGTTTCTCTTATACTTATTTCTCTTAAAATTACGTACGCTTATAATGTCATTGTTCCACTTACTTACGGTAACACCGATTCATCTCGAATGGCGATCGACTCACAAACAATTTCGCGATGTAACATATATGTATAGTATATTAAATTTGTATATATTTTTTTATATCTCAACGTGTCATCCCTTGATTCATCGATTAATTTATTAATTAATACGTGAAAAATTTTTTACTTCTTGCAAAAAATTGCATTTTTTTGCCACATAATAATATAATGTTATTATATAATATAATATAATATTGTTCTAATACACTTTAGATTAGATTTCTCCAACTATCTCTCTTTGTATTGCCACCCTCTGTAATAACAACATACCTATATTAGCGTTTGGAGATACGTGAGCTCTCGATTCCGGCGCGTTATTGATGTCTCTTGACGTAAGCATGTCCCGTTCGACAAATTGCGCAGATACGACAAGGAGCGGTTGACATCGAGAATTTCCGCGGCCCTTCGAAAATCGGATAAAGGGCCGCGCCGTAGTACGGGGTACGGTCCCAAGAGAGCTCTGTCACAGTGAGTGGATAATGGGAATGGTGATGGGTGACGGTGGAGGTAGGTATAAGGGGTGGTAAACCAATGGGGCAGACGACGAGTACGTCACGCCGCGGCAGTAAACCCGATGCGATATCGAAGGAACGCTGATGCTGACGGGGCAACCGGGGGAGCCGTCAATGTTACCTTTGGCTCGTCGCCCTTATCTCCTTTTCTTCGTACCTCTATTTTGATTTTCCGACATTGTCGGTAACGAACCAATCGCGCTTCGGTGCGATTCGACGACCGTCTCTTAATTGCGCGTCAGGTTACTCGCGACGTCGAAGAAGATAAATCGAGTCGCGCGGGTTTTCTTATAATTTCTTACATTTAGAGATTTATTATACGTTGTATTCCCGAGATAAAAACTGCGCCAATATGATTTACGAATGGATGGTAAAAGAAAAATTTTATATTCATATTTAACATTTTTTCTCAGTTCCCGTCTGTGATTTTCTTATGTATAATTATTTATTTTCTTATTTATTTATATATTTTTTATATTATTTATTTATATATTTTTATATTGGATTTTTTAAGTATAAAACTTGGCAAATATATGTACATACATACATATGTGTATATGTCTTATACAGTTGACAAATATATATATATTTAAGAAACATATATACTTGTCAAATTTTATACTTAATGACCCAATACATAAGGATTTTTGATCGAATTATAACGAATTATGACGCATAATAGATAATTTAAATTTTATAAATAATATTAGCTACAATAAGGCTGTAAGTGACGAGTTGATTGAGTTAAGAGAATGTTTGACAGCTAGATAGAATGTCAGTACGAAAAAAAAAAAAAAAATTAACATAGAGATACTGAATGTCGGTACGAAATAATTAACATGTCGTTAGAGAGAGAGATCAGTGACCGCGGTTCATATCTGACTTTGGCGACGGGACGCGCCCCGCCGCGCGGCCACGGCCTCACGTTCCCGGAAGTTAAGACACCGACGCATCCGGATGCGAGCCACGGACGTGAGGCCTTTCGAAACCCCCTTGCTTTCTCCGCGTTAAGTTGACCAAAACGTCGACTACTTACTTTTCAGTGGGTGTCCATGGCTCAATCAATTCGATTTTTCTTTTTTTGTTCGTACAGGATTACGTTATTTTCAGATTTTTTTGAAGTGTGATTACTTTTTTTCGCACAAAAAGTTTTTTTTTACAAGTTTCTCAGTAAGTTCTGGTTAGATTTTGTTGTTAGGTTGGTGCGGAAATAAAATTGCGGCTTTTAAAACAAAACTAATTAATTTATTCTCGCACCAATCTAATGAATAATATAAGCGAAAAATAGATACGATATTGTTAACAATAATTAATTTCCCTATTTAATTCCTTTCGTCGAGATTTTTCGGAAGCAAAAATAAAGAACAGCTCCGTTGTATTCTTCAACAGACTTTGTAATATTCTTGATTGTGATAGCGAGAACGGAGAGTAATCGTCGATCTCTATATTCGGGTATTAAAGAAGCGCGACGCAGAGACAAGAATTGCGGCGAAGCGCCTCGCGCTGTAAACTAGATTTGATACCGCGAGGGAGAGAATTTGGGGTCGCGTCCAAAATGTAAAGGAAAGAAGAAACAGCTCTTACAAGTGCATTTACCGAAAGTTCTCAGGCTCGACCTCCGCTCCTCCGCATCGGGAAGCTCATCACGTAGACTTTAAGCCCTCCCTTATCTGCGCGTCATCAGGAGCCAACTTCCCTCCGTCTCTCTATCTACCCGCTCTCTCTCTCGCCCTCTCCGCCCTCTCTCGCTGTCGCGCACATCGCGGTCTCTTGACTCTCTTACCATTTTTTTTCTCTCTCTCTCTCTCTCTCTCTTTCTTCTCTTCTTTTTTCCATTTTATTGCGGGTGTCTATGTGTGTGGCGTATGCATGCATTCATGCGTGCGTGCAGCGGCTGTGATTTACGTCCGCGGATGCAGCGGGATGTTTTAGTGCTCCCGGCGTTGTTCCTTTCTGTCTTTTTTTCTTTTTTTTTTTTTTTTTTTATCTTGTCCGCTTTCATTCAGATCCTGCGCCGTTCCGTGAAAAGCGTTTCCTCACTCGTGTCGTTATCCATCGTATCGCAACGCGCGGCGTTGGAATACACAATAGTTCTGTGCGCGACGTAGTAACGAAAATTGTCCTCGTCAAAAAGTGCGACGGTCGGTATCGATAGACACAACCTTCCGAAAAACGAATTTGAAGAACGAAATTTTTTCTCTCTGTAAACATTCTCGAATTGAACGACGCAAAAAAAAAAAAACTTATTCCCGCGTGCGTGTAATTGCGTAACGCGGCAAATTTGCATTATCTCTCCTTCGCGCGCGCGCGCTTATAAAACTCGACATGATTCAAGCGTTGCATCATGAATGAAATCGCGTTGAACTATGGTTTGGTCCACTAGAAGCGAGGGATGTATCGTGAATTATTCATGAAATCGAATTAAAATATAAGAGACAAAAAACACGAGTATCCTCGCGATACTTTTCGGCGATTTTGCAAAATTGTTTCGCCAAATCGACGTCGATCGTTATCGTGGTCGTTCCTTTGAGATTAGCTATCGGGCTGGCATCGCCAACGACGTTGTTTCCCATTGAAAACCAAATCGCGATTCAAAGAATCGTCGAAATGATCGAAGATACAATGCAAGTCCCGTATCTAATCTAATCGCGGTGCGTAAAAACTTATTCTTCCAGCTTCTCGTTATCGAGCGGTCAGCGGAAATGACATTTTCTTTTTTTTTTTCCCGAAAAGGCATCCGATAGCCCTCTTTCTACTCTCTCTCTCTCGCCCGGTCGGGGCCGCGAAAAGAAAATTATGTCGAAACTGGAGCCGTAACATTAGGAGCATTGTATTGTTGCGCGAGGCTACGACTCTCCAGGGAGTAGGTTGGAAGGTCCGTTCGTCCTTCTCCGGCTCACGTTCTTCCTCGGCGACGACGAGTGCGCGCGCGAGACACGCACACGGGGGCGCGAGCACACGGACGCGAAAACACAGATGGAACGGGACGTACCCTCAGGTGGTGCTTCGGACCGGCAAATGAATCGTTTAATTGAATTAGTCGATGAGCCCGCGCTACGATGCGCATTATAATTTCCACGGTTGCCAATATCGTTTCCACTTCGCCTTCCTGTCGTCGACGGAAAGATCATATCGAAAAGCTCGGGCGGAAGATCATCGACGAGGGGCGATGACACGGGCTGTGACGAAACTTTCTTATGTATACGAACGTTCTTTTTTTGAGAACAATCTTAGTTTATAAACGGTGTTGCAAAGAAATTTGCTCGTAATTGCGGTAAAAACGTTGTTGTTTATTGGCTGAAAAAAAGGTACATGTCGTAAATTCGCAGGTTTCACCATTTTAACGCGACTTTCTCGAGAGAAATTTATCTTTTCTAATAACCGTCGAAAAAAAATCACGTCAATAAACACTCGAGCGATTTAATTTAAATAAAAACGATGAATTTTATAAAAATGATCGTGTTTTATTCAGATTTTGAAAAATAATATATATATTTCAAGGAATAAAACTTTTGAAGAAGAACGAGATAGCACGGCCGTATATTATCGAGTCGGAGGATTTTCGCGTCAGGAATTCCATCGGCATAGGGAAATACGATATTGTGTTATCCGTGCGGTAATCCGGACGATAACGATTACGCGCAGCTGGCAGTTTTTCGTACTCGTTCGACTACTGGTTTAGCAGCGGACGATCCGAGGTCGCGAGAAACGAAGGAGGGATCGTTGTGCTCTTGGATCCGAGAGGGCGAGCTCTCGTCATAGCTCTCTGCTGAATTATTGATGGGCAGCACTTAGAAAGAAGAAAAAAAAAAAAAGAACTTGTGCGCAGCGCTCCTTCTCGAGGATCTCGCTAAGGATATACCGGGCGATGGTTGCGCGAGGGACCGCTATCTCCGGCCCCACGGGACTTTCGGGACTCGCGCGAGCCCCCTCGCTGCCGTTGCCGCCGCCGCCCAATTCCAACCAATTTGTGCGAAAGTTGGGCGTAATTTTATTTTCACACGTTTGCAGACGCCTTTGCCGCGTTCGGTCCGAACGATCGAGAGAGAGCCAGCTGCTTCTGGCGTGTGCTTAGGCGTAGCTTTTTCTCTGGCCAAACTCCTGGGGGAAATGGATTCGGCACGGTCAAAGAAAAAAAGGAAGCTGCGTCCCTTCCATCCTTTTAGTCTTCACCTTTGCCCAATCATCGGCGGAAGTGTCGGCTTTTAATCGTCTTGATTTGCGCGTTTTTTTTTTTTTTTGACGGCGACAAATAAGCGCAAAAAACGAATTATTGTAATATTAACATCGATACGTGCGTGTGGATCCGTTCGAGTTGCAGGTCCAGTAGACTCGCAACAGACAACAGTTCGATATACGGTTCGAGATACACTTCATCACTTGGTAAAACGCCGCGGAAGGGAAGAATCTGTCATTATCCCTTTGGGACGAGAACGAAAGCCCGTCTGTGAACGAAACTCGAGCGAGGGCCGGAGGATTGAGTGTCGCGAAATATGCCTGTAAAATGCCAAAACAAGATTCTGCCACGGTGACGGCTTCTATATCGGAAATTCTATCTCTTTCTCTTCTTCTCCCCTTTCTTTCGTTTTTACGACTTCCGATCCCTGTTCGGGCGGGCGGCGAGAACGGTCATAATGGGTTACCGTCGTTGTTGGCACATCTCGCGCGCGAGGGAGAGACAATCCAGGGTGGGGAAAAAGCACGAGCGGCGTTTTACAGTCGTTAAGCGCAATAGCGAACGAATAAAAATCCCATCGCGTTTCGAATCATTTCAGCTTCGAACCACCGACTCTTCCGGGGGCGGGTTTGACCTCCCTCCGTTAGAGAAACGACGGAAACTTAGTTAATAGGCTAACTCTTAACCCTGATACCTTTCTGGGGAGAGATTTCGCGGAGTTTGCCGCGCCTCTTCCGATTTAGACTACCGCCGAAGTGGTCTCAAGCGAAAAGAGTTAATTGCGCGTTGTTGTTCGAGATGAAGAAAGTCACTAAAAGTAGCTAAAAGTTGCGACTGGTGTATTTAGTTGTTGTTTGTTTTAATTTCGAAACATTAACATTATCGTTCCACAAATTTTTCCTTTTCGTTCCGCGAGATCGGCAGCCATTTTGAGATATTCTCGAAAACGCGCAACTTTGTTGTTACCGCGCCACTAGAATCGACGCGTAAACGCCAGAAAAAAAAAAGACGTCAAAGCTAGATTGGCATTTAAAATTAATGAAAGGGTTAGCGATTCGTGTTTCGCATTTAAGAACGGGGGAAGGAGGGGCGTTATGATGTTTATCGCGGTTTAATAAAATCTTCGCGTATACTTCGCGACATCCAGGAAACGAACGTTCGACGTGGTCCATCCGCGCGCGTGTCGACAACTCCGGTAAAATCTCCGATACCTTGGTCGTTAACGGAAGGTTAATGACCAAGAGAGAGACGCCAAGAAGCGCATCATAGATTTGGTGCGTGTGCAACGCGCATCGGTCGTCGTTTCATTGGCCGGCGTTTACAGTTAACATGTAAAACCGGTACCGGGGGAGGGCCGTCCATTGGGCGTGGTTAACGTTACGTCGATGTTCACTCGCGGATACACTCGCCGGCTTGTCAGTAAACATGGGCTTCATAGCGCTTGAATAATGTATGCCGCTTAAGCGGTAGCCGCCGCCACGCCTCTCCTCCTTTATACCTATTTGCGCGACCGCATAATTTCAGCTTCGAGCGATGCGCGCATTTGCGCGAAATAACGCCCACCTCTCTCTCTCTCTCTCTCTATCTCTCTGCGTGCACACACACTTGGCTTACTCGCGCTCGCCATTAAAAGACACGTCGCAATGAACACGAGGAACCCGTAAAAGGTATACGCGACACACAGGAAGTGTCGGGCGAATTTGCGGGGGCCGCTCTTTTTCTATTATGACCGACTTATCGCCGAATTCATGAGCTCACGATCGATCGCCAGAATGTTCATCGAACCATTAATCCTTTCAACCGACGATGGTCCCGAATCGATGGACGAACCCGAGCGCGCGCTTAAGGAAACACACGGACGAGCTTCGCGCTCGGAATTTCAACTATCGCGGTTGAAAGATTAAAGCGTTTGCGTTTCGGAATTATTTGAGATTTCTCTTCTTCTTTTTTTTTTTTTTTTAATTTAAGGGAGGGGGGCGACACTCTGCGAATTGCAATATATCCACAGCGTTTACTGTAATCTGACAAAATGTATTGCTTCACCGCCGTAACCGCGTGCGCGTGTTCTGAATTACAGCATCCTGGAGTTGCGCAAGGAAAAGAGCAGAGACGCGGCGAGGTCGCGACGGGGTAAGGAGAATTTCGAGTTCTACGAGCTCGCGAAAATGCTTCCTCTGCCGGCGGCCATCACCTCCCAGCTGGACAAAGCCTCCATAATAAGACTTACGATCTCGTATCTGAAACTGCGCGACTTCTCAAGCCACGGCGACCCGCCGTGGTCCCGCGACGGTCCACCGCCCAGCAAATCTGTCAAAGGTAAGTCAAAAAAAAAAAAAAACACGAGATATCATCAACGACAAAAAGTAGATTCTGATCTCCGCATGTTCCAGTCCGAATTTGACGACTTTTAAACTTTTTTTGTTGTAATATCTCATTATTATTTATATGTTACCCGTGTGTGTGTGTGTGTGTGTGTGTGCGCGTGTAATTATGATGATACACACTTACATGTGTATCGCAGTGTCGAGGAGACGTTTTGTTTTAATTTATATTGATAGACAATTCGCGACCGGGGGGAGGGTTGGTCAATAAAGATATATCTGCCGATGATGTTTCTTGATGGATCAGCGTTTAACCTCGGCGAAGGGGAAGTCATCCGAACTGTTAATAGGGACTGGGAACCCGTATTCCGTGGACCTAACTTTCTCTCCAGGGATAAGAATAAGAGAGGAAGTCAGCCGCGTTATAATTCCTTTACGTCCGCGTCGTCTGCAGTAGAGCAGACTGGCATTGCGGCGGACGTGTGCGAGAGATGTGTGTCATCGCGGTATTTCAATCGCACTACGTCAAATATATATACACGAATGTTTCGACGCGTATTCAGAAAATACAACGCGCGGCAATCAAGTAAGATTGTAAAATATTTTTAAAAAAATTGTAAAGTGTTTAATAATCCACAAAAGAGAGATAGAAAGAGAGAGAGAGGAGAGGGAGAGAAAATAAAATAACGAAGACGAAAATAAAGGAAACGTCGCGGATAACGTAGTGATCACAAAAAAAAAGTCGGGCAAATAGATTTTTCGACAGACGCGTGTCTTTCTGTCGATCGGACGAAATTGACGCGTCATGTCACATCGTCGTTACACTCTCATTTGATTTGTATGATTTGACACGCGCTTTTTTTTTTTAGATACAATGTGATAAATTTCCGGTAAAACGCGCGTATCTCGCGACATTCTTTTCGACAATTAACTCAACGAATCAACGAAACACGAAAAATATATTTCGGTCGTATACGCGCGCAGTAAGACGAGAAGAGGATGTCGGGGCAATAGTTTCTTTAAGGAAACACGTAAGGCAATAGATCGAGCTTTCAGATACCCTTTATAATTCCAGTGACCATGCAGCCGGCGAGAGATTTTCAGATACATAGTAATAGAGAATTGTCGGCAATCATCGAGCGATAACATCGCCGCGGGTCTCCTTCATTTTCGTTTCGCTTCATTTAGCGAAAAAGGGAGTAGCTGCGATTCCATTTTAGTGTACACTTTTGCTTCGTCGCTCTCACGTTCTTCTTCCTCATCAATCGAAAACCTATCGTTTGCTATCGTGTTTTTAATAAAAGAATTGATTCATCAACACCGAGTCTAACTGGAAAGTCGCCGAAACAAACATCCGCTATATTCCGCGAGAGGAAAAATCTTTCTTCGTAAAACGAACGATCTTCGCGAAGGAAATTGTCGGAAGCTTCACTTACTCGTGCAGGCCACCGCATATTTTCGGAGTGCAAGGGGAGACTGGTTGAGTTAATATTTACAGTGCGGGAGGGTCGCGAAAAGATAGAGAGAAAGAGAGAGAGAGAAAGAGAGACTCTGCACGTACGTCGGGTTACGTATAAAGGCTTACCTCCACCACCACTATCCGCATGAAAATCTAATCACGACAACCCCCTGTGTGCGCGGGCGCGAGCGCACCCGCGCTCCTCGCGTTACCAACCACCAATGTAACTAAACTAACGAAATTGAGTTAGGCGCCGCGCATCGCTGCCGCAACTCCTCGTCAAACTAAATCCAGTGCGCCCCATGTTCTATTCGCGCCGCATGTCAGACCCAGGGAAGACGAGAGGCCTCTCGACTTAACCGGCTAAAATGATTCGAGATTTCTCGAGGCTTTTCAGCTGATTCGCAACGACGACGCCGGCGTCGTTTGGGATTCCCTTCGAATAAATCGATCGACATATCTCCCGCACACGACAATTACGCAATATTTGTTTCGGAAATACAGATATTTTTCCAACTGCCTGCGAGAAAAAAAGCAAACGGCCAAGAAGTTATATTTATCCAAATATTGTGACAAACGCCGGAGTTTTCCGAGTGGCGTCCGAATAAATGTGACCGCGCAAAACTGACCGCGGAAAGCGATCGGACTTGTAATTTTTGTTTTTAACGTTAAAACCCGGAATGTTTTAATTGATTTTGTTTTAATGATGAAAACATGTGTTTTCCTGACGAGTGCATTCTTTAATCGTCAGTGTTCTGATGATGAAAAGGACGTTTATATAATTGAGAGAACAAAGGCGTTCGTCAAGACGAAATCCAGTTAGATTACCCCGAAGTCCGGCTTTATATATATATATATATATATATACGATAGGAAATATCAGTATTACCTTGTTGACCGAACTTGGGGTCAGAGTCCGGCAAGTATAGAGCTCATTTCTCCTCATCCCGATGGACTTACGAGATTAAGCGGTTCGCGCGCGAGTTTGATCGAGTCTTTCTAAGTCTTTCATTACGAGCTTCCCGGTGGGGAAGCGCGGGATTATTATTACGGGTAAGAAGTAGGCCGTCTTGTTTGTTAAACGAGGGGAGAAAAGAAGGCGTTAAAGGGGTTTTCAAAGAGACTGAGTTTACTCCTTCGGCGCGCGCATGAGTCACGTATCGCTGATCAATCAAGAATATCTTTTCCCGAATAAGCGCCGATTCGTCGTCATTCGCTCGCGAATCGTTCGGACGAACTTTGGATTTTTAGCGAGATTAATTAAAACACAATTGATTACGTAGAAATGCAGGAAAAAAAAAAAACCGAGACGATATTCAAGATAGACAGTCGAATAGGACAAGTCGAATGAAAGCGTTCGCACATTTCGGTATGTATAATCGTTGACCGTGTGTATGTTATTTTTTATTTTATCCTCTGTGCAGGTGCTAACCGAGTCAGATCGTCGTCGAATGCGGCGATAGATCATTTCGAAATTCATCAAGGTACCCACATATTGCAGGTAAGTTCGCTCTCTCTCTCTTATCTGACAACGAGATAACGAACTCGTCGAGTTGTTCTTGATTTTCAAATTTCAATTTATTCGAATTAAAAAACAATTGTGTTATACATTTTCAATTTTGAAAGTCGTTTTAAAATGAATCTTTCGAGTTGACG
>QVNZ01023117.1:0-45356 GCA_014825645.1 Pseudomyrmex dendroicus | reverse complement strand
AGTAAACGCTAAGTCTTATATGACGCCTATAGTGTACACGCGGAACAGCTACACGTGGGCGTGTACGTGTGCGCCGGTATGATCTACGGGGGTTATTACAACGGCAACGAGGCACGACGCGAGTGCTCACCGAGAATACCGTCGGAGCCTCTTCCTTTATACTCTTTGGCCCCTGCCACGATATATAACATCCCAGGCTTCACCGGAGTCCTTACCGGAGTAAATACAAGTCCGCGGCCGACTGCTGCATTCCGGCCGTAACGGGGCGCGTCTTTTTGTCTTTATTCTATACCGGCGAGAACGCGCGATATAAGCCCGAAGACATTGAAGCGTGAAGCGTCGATGGGGCGAGATTGTTACAAAAATTCTCAAACTGCTACGTACGAAGAAATATATAATAATTGAGAGACAATCATCACTCTTTTATCTCTCTTTCTCTTTTATTTTTTTCACAAGTATATCGATAATTTTTCCAAGCCGCAATATCTTTTTGTTAATAAACATCCGACCGAGTGATACTTGTCCTCGGAACATTTATCTTATCGCGCCGGTCATCACCGATAATCGAAGTTGCGCAAATTCGCCGAGAGTACCTACTTTTCGTTACATCCGTGAGCGTGAGGTATTATCGCAAAGGAGGATAAATGAGAGAGAGAGTTCGTGAGTGAAAGAGGCGCGAAAGAGGAGGGCCAAGCGAGCGTTTACCCGTCCGCTCCGATCCGGTGAATGAGAGATAGCGAGAGAAGGAGGCGAGGGAGAGAAGAGAGAGAGAAGGCGAAACGAGAATCGAATGAGAACGAGAGCCGGAGAGCGCAATTTGTAGTCGCTCTCATTTGTCACCGCGTCTCCTCCCGCATCTCCCCTTCGTCCTTAGTCACCTACCATCTTGCTCGGTTCCTCCGATTCCACTCCCCCATCTCCTTCTCCACACGTTATATCCACTACTTCCACTGTTACCACCACTAGGTAGGTAACTCCCTCGTCTTTCGGTTTTACCTTCTCCACCCTCTTCGTGTCGCTTGCACGCTTCTTCTATCGTTTCTCTCGCCCTTCAGCCCTTGTCTCGGATTTTTATCGAACGATTCACGCCAGATAACAAACTGATAAAGAATATCTGATGGGAATCCATCGTGACACGCGCATTTAAGTGGAGCACTACTGGCGTTTAGACTTAGAGTCAACAGTAGACAAAAATCATCACGTACATAACAAAGCAAATATTTATTTTCAACATAATTTCAATTATCAGATTTTTTTTCTGTGCACTTTATAAATTCGGATCTATATAAAAAGAAATAAATATTATCTGCATTAGTAAAACGTTGTGTTTTCTGCAACAATACTTCTTGCTTCTTTTTTAATATCCATAGATATTGTTCCAGTATAATATTTTGACTAGTAGATGTTTACAAATAAATTGAGTCTGATATCTTTGTGTCAAATTATTTTAGAACAAAAAATATTACCGAATACTTGAACAATTTTCATTGAGAAATTTGTGAAAAATTTATTTTTTGTCTTTGACGTAAAGACAATTATTTCTTCATCTGTTTGTTATTTAATTAACAAGAGATTTGCACTGAATATGTGCACGTATATATAGAAATTTTCTTCTACGGAAACCAATTAGATCAGTAATTTATATCACCGTCAATTAAGGGCAATCGTCAGAAATGCTAATTAATCATTCGGGCCAGCGCTCTAGGATAAAGGACTTCAATCGCGAGACTCGATTAGTATTGCATGAGTTTAGCTGGGCTTCGTTGTTATAAACTTTCTGTAAGCACGCAGATTCGCGAAACGATCGTTAAGGCGAGTCGCGCGTCCGCACGATGCTGCCGCGTGATTTATCAATAGCTTTATAGATTTACAACCCGGACAGAACCGGTAATGGGAGCCAATCGACTGAGCCTTTTAATCCTCTTACATCGTTTTACGTTGCTTCTGCGGAAGTACGTCGAAGGCGACAGTATCCGGAGTTTCTCACTTTCTTTTCCAATCGATTTTTACGCTTTTGATTGCGAAACCAGTGTTATAATTTTATTTTACGAGAGTTACACGTCTTTTCCTTGTAAAAAAAAATCGCAGACTTCTCAAAGAAACACACAAAAGAAGTATACGAGAACACGAGGAGTAAAAACTGACAACGCATCATACAATACGTTATCTTTGTATCTAATTATGCGGCTGTTAACTTACAAATTTAATTGTAGCGCTTTTCTCGCTCGTGCGATTCGATACGCACGTGCGCAAGTCGCGCGATACGTCGCGGCACGCGACGCGGTATATACACGCTTACGTAAATATACACGCATATAGTACGTACGCGCGCGCTACAAGAATTCTTTATAAAGTTGGAATGTGTGTACGAGAGATGCCGGCACATTGGCTTGCGATTCGTGTGTTTCGTGACCGTCGGACATTAATTATGTGCCGTGCCTTTTTAATACGAATCTCGCTTTTATGAGAGAAGGGGAGACAAAAAAAGACGGAGACGGGACGGACAACAAAACAAAAGCACGTACCTGACGACGGAATTATATTTTCGCATCCACTCTCCCTCGCGTCGTTTCCTTTGTCCGGTCGTGTCTGCTTTGATTTTGCGTATTTTTAACCGCTGCAAATGCTCGTCTTGCATACACTCGGGCAGAAGATCGGAATAAGGAAACGAACGATTTTGCGCTGTACAGCGCGATTAGCATATCCGAAAATCATCGATCACGCGAAGACGAATTAACGCGAAGACACCTGGCCTCCCTTCGCTATCATCTTATCTCCAGTGATCTTCACCGTGTCATCTCAATTCTCGACCCGAAGAATTCCGTGGTCTCATACGGTTCGGCTAATAAAATCATCTGCATCGGGTCTGGAAATTATCTGACGAATTCATCTGCCTTATCGAGCAATAAAACGCCGTGGTCGTCCCGATGCCGATGCTATCTCCTCCGCCGTTTCTTTTCTTTCTCTCTCTCTCTCCTTCTTCTTGTGTGTAGGTGCCTAGACACATCGTGTGGCGCCATGCCAGCCGAACCTTTTCCCGTATATGTCCCCTTCCTCTTCTTTCGTGCTCACTTTTTTTCACCCGTTCAATACGCCTCACAAGACGCTCTTTAAAAAAGGGGCCAGTTTAATAAGAATCTTATGTCCATGCGATATCTATAATTCACGAAGAAGGAACGATTTTCGTAATCTTGTCTCGAAATCTCGGCGACCGAAGACGAGGAGTTCTCCATCTGCCATTATTCGTTACCGCGCGTTTGGATGTGGTGGTAATAAAATAAAAAGTGAGACTGCGTTCGAATTAGGTATACGTGTATATTGTCTTACCTCAATATATTTCATATCTCTTGCAAAACAAATTTGATAGTTTTCTGTGTCTTCTTACACGCAAAGATGTACACAACGAACATAATTATTACAATTGTGTTGTGTGTTAAATTCTTATCTAGACTTTTCAATGTACAGAATATCACACGTAAGAGAAATTATTATTTAAGAGAGACATATTTTACATTGAACGGTAGAGTGTTCATTTCTTTTTATTATATACAAAAGATTTTTCCCATATTTTGCGGTTTTTCTTATCAAAATATGCGCAGGTCTTTCTCTCTTTCTCTTTACAATACATCCTAGGAACGTGTTCTGGAGCTAGGATACATAAGAAGCGCGTGTGTACACGAACAAACAGGGATGGGATTATGACTCGCATTTTAATACTTGACGATCGATAAATTTAGAGGCACTTTTGTATATTTTTCAATATCAGTATTTTTGTTTGTTATTACTTGTTTCAAGCATAAACAAAAAGTTCCATCATTTCTCAAATCTGATGACCTCTTCTGCTAATTACGTAATTCAGCATATACAGCAATACATAATATTCCTCGAAGTTTCTTAATAATCGTAATGTCATAATTGATAAAAATTTTTGTGTCAACATTTATGATCACTTAATCAATTACAACACTCGCTAGTTGCTCATATCATTGTTTTGCTTATTCGTTTGACATTCGTTTATTCACAGCTCAATATAATAATTATATTTTTATATTGATCCTGTCTTTTTGTATTTCACAACATTACGCAAATAAAATTGATTTCAAAACATTATCAATACATTACGCACAAACGTCATCTTAAAATTAATAATATTTTATAAAATAAGGACTGTGATTGATTCAGTCTTTTAAGTTTCAAGATAAAAATTAATTAATTGATTATGATATTTTTTAAAAACAGTTAAATTTAAACTTAAAGTTTACAAAAAATTTATTCGAATATTGATCATCATTATTTATCATCATTACTATAGATTAAAGAAATGTTGATTTATTTTATTAATTTTGTTTGTCAAAAATGTATATATATAATGACAAAAAAATTTATATACGACAAAAATTTATATACTATAGATCAAGTAAATTTAGATTAGCAAATAAATTTAAGCGGAGTATAAGTTGCCTATATAATCAATAATATTTTATACAGAGTGTTCTATCACTCTTAAAAATTGACTTTTTTCTTTTTAATTTTAGAAACAAATGTTTTAGACAAAAGTTGTATAGTCTGCAAGAGAAGACAAATAATTTTAAAGTTACGTAAAAATAACCTTCTAAATCTTAAATGAAATGCCATATGTGTTTGACAGCAGGAATCTTGTAGCTAACGTTGACACATTTTTTTTAAGAAAGAAATTTTTTTAAATTAATTGTATTAATTCATGACTCTAAACTCTCGTAGTAATTAATGACTCTAAACGCTCCCTACTCTGTGTATGTGTGTGTGTGTGTATGTGTGTGTGTTTGCACGCATGATATTTTAGATAATTGTAATACTGTCACTATTAGAAAATTCGTTCTGTATCTTCGCGATTTCTTATCAGAAATAAAGTTAATTATAAATCTTCGGAAACGTTTCAACGTTTGCTGCGAGAATCCACTATCAAACATAGCATTTCATTTAAGAAATAGTAGGTAGCTTTCATGTGATCTTAAAAATTTTTTTTTGTTTTTAGAAATTAATATCGCCACTATTTGTTCCTCTCAAAATTACACAACTTTTGCCTGTAACACTTTTTCTAAAATTTAAAAAGAAAACTGATTTTTCAAAATGATATATGGAGTCGGATAGAACATTCTATATATTATATAATGGCAAATTTTATATTTGCTCACATTTGCAACTTTCTTCGAATTATACGGATTCTCTTTTGTATATGTCTTGCTAGATCAAGAATCGCTAAATATATTGCGTAACTCTCTTTATTTCTGGATAAAGAAAGTTATATCATTATGACTATCAGATTCTGAATATAATAGAAAGCAAAATATCCAGCCAGAATAACGCAAGTTAAGCAAAATATTTAACGAGTCTTGATTTTGAATAAGGTAACATATTTACACAAATATTGATCAACCTCTCGATCAATATGTTGATTACATTAGAGTTTATCTATCTACTTAAACAATTAAACAAAATAAGATAATGTTTTCAAGAAAGACAGAAATATGATACAGCCTTTAATTATGTGTAGATCTATACGTATAATATTTTTAGTTGAGAGGAATTCTTAGCAAGATCCGTGCCATTACAAATTATGCGTGAATTTTATTATTATCTCTAATTTTAATTTGTACTCTGTACTACAACTACAAGATAATGAAAATGTAACATACCGTAAGATCAATGTAAGAACACATATTAAAAAAATAAAAGTTCTGAATTTATAAAACTAAACTAATAAAGAACAACCGGGCCACAGAAAACCAAACGCAGATGATAATAAATTTTACTGCAAAATGTGCAATAAAATTTGTTATTATATGTCTGCGTTTGGTTTTCTATGGTTATTTAATCTTTATCAATGGCATAAATAAATAATTTTAAAAACACAATGTAAAACAAGTAATTTAAAAGTATTCAACAAGATTATTTACTAAAACTATATTTCTGAATAATAATTATCAAGAACATAATAAATAATTAATGAATACGCTCGATAAAATTATCTTTTTAATATATGTTTTTACTATGAGAAAAATACTTTAAAGCAGAATATCACAGAAATGCCACTTTATTGCGAACATCTGTGAATGGAACATAAATGTTTGGTGTGTACATCTACACATTAACAATGGCGTTGCAGTTACGATGTTCTGTTGTAAGTGTATATCCAACCTTACATTTAACCATTACAGATTAACTGTGGCACATAATCAGGTAAGGTTAAATCATCTCAACTAAAAATATACATTTAATTTTAAATGTATCTACATAGTGTACATACATATTCTCTCTCAAGTATTTGACCACAATTATCTGTTTTTTGATAGATTGTGCGTACCAGAATGTATATCGCAAATATCAAGTCAAAGCTTCAAAGTTTCAATTCAAAATTTCTTTTCTTCTTTCATAAAGATCTAAAAATTTTCTATTACATCTACGAATCTTATCAATATTCTGTCCCAATCTTAAATTAACATCACCTTGAGGGAGAGAAAGAGAGCAAAAAAATAAGGGAGGTGAAAAAAATTTCTTAATTGATTGTTTGTTTATGAAATTTGGTTAATACGCCGTTGCTTGAGGATGTACCAGCTGATTAAAATGGTGACCAAGATGGTGCGGTGGGCCGGGCTCAGGCTGAGGCGCGATCATCGGTGGAGGATGACGAATATACCAATTCGCCCCACTCGCGGGTATTCCTCTGTTTGAAGAAAAACTGCTAGATGGTGGTGGATTTGTCGTCGTCGTTGTCGATATCTGAACAACCTCGGGCGATTGAGGCGACGCGGTTTGTCCGGTAACCGATAAACTATCTCCGCTACTGAGACTTTCTTCGCCCTCGCTACCATATCCTACTGGTGTCTTGTCGCTGTCTACCGCTGCCCCATGCGCCTGAAAAAAAAAAAATGAACTAGTTAATACAGTGCGAGCATGGGAAGTAACTTTTTCAATTTTCGTTTTTTAAATTATAAAAAATATTTTAAATTATATTTACCTTAAAATACATTTTTTGAGAAGAAAATTATTTTTGTTTTGTACGCTAATTAAGTACTACACGGCGAGAATGTTCTTTCTGATAAATTAAAAAATAAAAAAAAATGATTATCTGCAAGAAATAGAGACTTATGACCGTCGTTGGGTGTAAAAGATTTTGTTCGTCAAACATAGTTCGCGAAAAAATCAAGTTCATCGCACAAACTGAATGTTTTTTCAAACACGTATCACATTTTTATAAATAAAAATTCACAAGATTTGTTTTTGAAAAGTTACTTCTTCTACTTTTACACTGTACTAACTTGTATACTACTAAAGTTTTATTTTCGTACACTTAGATATGTTACATACGCTATAGACAAAATACAGTTTTGATTTGCACAGTGGAACTTCACTTTTCTGATCAACTCCTCTTTTGTAAATCATAGTGACACTTTCTTTTCTAGACCACTTCTCCTCAACTGTTCTCTCTCTACTTTGTGACAACGTGCATGTCGTGAGCAGATTAAGTTACACATGATTTTTTCTGCTTGCTTTAATTATATACAATTTTCATACGTTATTCGATAGAAGTGAAGAAAATTCAGAAAAAAGATTTTGCGCCTAGTTCCGAGTAGATCAGTAAAGAAAGGTCCCACTGCGGCATTTTGCTCAAACTTGTTGTTCAAGTCGAGTCGTTTCATATAGAAGCAGAAAAGCAGAAGGATTAGCGAGAAGATATAGCATAGGTAAAAAGTTAGATCGAAAGAGAAGCTAGATCGATAGACGAGTAAATCAAGAGTGTCCGCTTCCACCGTCTTTCATAATTCAGTGAGCAAATCTCGACTGCCTTCCGCGAATCACGTCTGCGAAGACTGAGAGATGCAGCATATGCTGTTAAAACTAACCTATCAATCCCCCTTCGGAAAGTAGACTGCTTGCACGGTTTTCTCCTGTTACTATTGTCGTGTAAAGATAAGTTTTGAAAAGCTTCCGTGAATGTTGATGGCCGTGAATGTTGACGAGAATACATCTAGAGATTATAATTTGTTTTTTTCGAATAAAAGTATATTAAACAACATTTAAGTATTTTCTGTATGTTCTGTGTTTTTTCTGAAAAAAAAGAACACAATAAAAAAAAATTATACTAAACAAGCGCATTTGCTTGACTAGCATAGAGTCAATGATTTTTATTATAGATCAGATAGATAAAATATCTTCATCTCTTTGTATGTATCTGCCGAATTGAAAATGTTTTACATTAATCGATATTGATTTACCTGAAATAGTTTTAAATAAATTAGCATAAGTGTTGAATAAACAAAAATATAATTGTATAAAAAAAATCAACATGACATGCGGCACAATCGAAATTTTCACACGTCTTACGAAACAAGCTGCGGACTTGAAATCTTAGTAATGCATTCTCATCTATCTATCTACTGTGATTAACACGATCGGGTAACCTACTATACCTTCATGTGTTTGCGCAGCGAGCTCGGATGTGTGTAAGACTTGTCACAGCCGGCCACTCGACAAATGTAAGGCTTGTCTGACGTGTGCACGTGACTGTGTTTCTTACGATCGCTGCTGTTCGCAAACCTCCTCTGGCAGCCACTGAATTCGCATTTAAAAGGCTTCTCGCCTGAAAAAAGAAACGTAAGAAAACAGATTCAAATAACGTTTCAATTAAATTATTGGATTGCACATTGTACAAATACAAACGACGAAATAGTTGAGAATAATCGAGTAACGCCAGAAATAATTACACTCTTAAATAGGATTTAAAAAAAAATTTACGAGTAGAAATGCACGATTGTGCTAGCGCGTTACAGAGAGAATCTCATCTTGATTCTGGTGTATCTTGATGAGCGGAACTCTTCTCCGTGGCTTCTCTTAGCTTAGGGCACGAGAGAGGAGAAAAGAGATATCGAAAGATAAGGTCCCCTGCACACGAATGGCCGCCGTTGTCGGGGCGCAGTGAGACCGTGTGGCGTGACTCTTATTTATTTCTAACGGAAGTTGACTGGAATATATTTCACCGTGTCGGTCCGCACCCCCGCATTCTACTCCCTTTTCCGGAGCTTCCTTCTGGCGCTCTCGAGAAGAGCGGAGACGCGCGAACAGGAAGCGCGAACTTGGCGGATTTTTTATGGGGGAAATGGCGGCCCGACTGTATGCGCTCTTGGAGGGCATGCGAAAACGAATCTTTTTTTCCTTTTTCCTCCTCTCTCTCTCTCTCTCTTTACTCTGTAGTTAAAATTAGAGGCAAAATCCGAAACGAAATGCTAGAACAAAAAAATTCAATCTATGCGAATTCAATCTTCATGTTTAAGATAAGTCCTTACCGAAACCTTTTCAGGTAGATTTTCCCACTTTCTTTTTCCAACCTAGCAAATTCTATCAATCTCATCATCAATATATGAGAAAAATGCAATGAGTAAAAACCGAAGCAGCGAAAAAACAGTTTGCTTGGAAAAACGGCTCGTCCGATATGTACGGATGTACAGATTATGTCTGACGTTTATTATTATAACTTTGCGACAATTATAATTTCGCGAAAAACTACTAATTTCGATGTTTTTCCTCGCGCGTGCGAAAAACGTGATAAGACACAGTGACGACACAGTGATGACACCGCGTCGCGATTCAGATTATATTCAAATTGTTCGGACGTTGCCGACGGGCGTCTGTGGCATAAGCATCATAAACAGGCGTCTTAAATATTTATGAAGCCGGGAAGATAGCGCGACTCACGCACGACGTCTCACCTCTTATCTTACGGCGCGCGGCGCAACTCCGATGTGTGTGTTTTTTTTTTTACGTACTTTTCTCATTATTCGCCCACAAGAAAGATCTCAATTGTCGGATTTTACGATACATTTCTTATCTCGATCGCGCGGCGCATCCATATCGAGATATTGCACAATATTTGCAACGATGTAAATATTTATGAATTTGTTCGCACGTGGAGAAAAAGGAACAAAGTTATCGACTTGGAACGTTTCTACAATATTTTATCCAACATTAGGACCTTTTTATAGGGAACACATTTTTATTCATTCAGGCAAAATTAGCACACAACGTGGCCGTAATATATACGTGTGTGTCTCTACGTCTCAATCTACTTCCACAAAAAGAGAACGTTTTGATTTTGACTTTTTGTAGTGGGTCTCCACCCATCGATTCACACCTCCTGGAGGTTTGCCCTCTCGAACCTATCGAAAGGGGCACGTTCGCGCGCACGGCCATCGTCGTCTGGTTAGCCAGCGCACACAACTCGCATAAAAGGAGTTCTTCTTCATCGAGGGGTGGGAAGGAGAGAACGTCGTGGCACTCCTTTCCAAAACAGGACGATTAATAACTTTTCAAATCTGTCCCCGGCAGGGTCGTGAGTTGGGGATCGCTTCGGTAGCGCGCGCGTTGGCAAATAAATAGCAGATAAATAAAAGCGCGCGTCTCTCCTACGTCGTGCATTCTGTCGTGCGCGCGGGGTTGCGTGTGCAGATGGCAACAATATGCCGTGAAATATTGCCGGTAGTCAATGTGTGTGCGCTATCGCCGCTATACGCACACGGACGCGTGTCCGTTTCGTATGTACGTATGTGTGTGTGTGCGCGTGCGCCGGTGTCAGCGAGATACCGGTAGTGGTTGAATACAAGGTGTTTCTAAAAAGCGCTGCTTTTTTTTTAATTTAAAAAATATTAATAAACAAACTTTTGAATTACAAGAAATAGAGATTTTCTAAGAGAGATTATTCGCGATGCTTAATCTTTTTTTTTTATATTAAAATTGAAATAAATTTTAATCATGTATGTAATTTTAATTTACTTAAAAATAGATGTTTAATTAAATCTCTCCAATTTAAAAAAAATGACACAAAGAATCTGAGATATTATGGATTTGTGATTCTAAATTTCGAGGTCGCTCTTAACGCGACAATTGCTCAAAATTTGTTCGATACGTACGTTTGAAAAATGATCATTCATAAATGTGTACTGCGTGCCGTTACATTCGCATGTGCTCAGTTTGTACAAACGTGCAGGTCTCGGTCGCACATAATATAAGCAATAAGCGGATGCAGAAGTGATGTGTCGGTCGGTTACGCTCACGTACTGGGCACACACATACATGCGCGAAACTTGAGATTCATGGTACCCTCCGAAGCCATAGGGGAACTTGGAGGTAGTTCCTGAAGGGCAGTGTAGGCACCGTGTTATGACTTTCAGAATAGAGAGGCACAATGGCCCAGATCCGCGCCGGATAAAATAGTTATTATAATCGTTTTGGCTACGGCGCTCTGAAATCGAAGAGCGATACACGTGCGAGATATATCTAGCGTCATGGATGCAAAAGTATGGGTCTTTCTACTTCATTTAAGAAGACAGAGCGTCTCAAAGAAAAAAATGCACAATGTACGAACGGATCATAAAAAGTCAATTTGAAAAATTGTTTTTATAACAATTCTAACCGCGTTAAGAAATAATTGGAGAAAATTAATTTTAGAATATTAATTTAGATGATTATTCATTTTAGATAATTTTTGATAGCTTTTTTATCTCTTATGAAATATTTTATGGTTTTAACACTTATTTTTAAATGACAAAATCATAATCTTGTGATAGTTTTTTTTTAAACAGAAATATTATACTTTTAAAGTCCGGTTTTTCGAATATATTGGTTACAAAACTAATGAGCAGTCCTATTGACAGAAGTCAAGAAAATGGCTTAGCCGAAAATAGTTCTTATTCTAAAAAGGCACAAAATGAGACAGAAATTTTGTCGCAAATTGCTTTTCCTTCTAAGAAAAATCATCGTATCTACTGGTTTTCGGTAAAAATATTAGTGATTTATGGGCGTATCTTTTGTCAAAAAGAATTTTTCAAACTCCAACCTCATCCTGTTCTCTTCCGTCTCTCTTCCACGCACGAAATCTCCCGAATAACGGATACTTTTTGTCGCTATTCCGTCCTTCCTTTTTTCCACGTTCTCGTTCTATTCTCAGAGGTTTTTCAAGTAGATAATTTTCTTGTTATATGTTTGGCATTAGTTGAAAAATCTCAGAGGTTCTCTTGTCAACTATGTACGTAGCCAGCCGTCGCGATTGACGCAAGAGATACGAAAGAATCGCGGTCAATCACTGTGTAATTTGACCTGCTTGACTTCAGAATCATCAGATACCGCACGGCACGTGAAGCGTCGTGTTTCACAAATAGTCCGTGATTGGAAAAACGCCATTTTTTGTTCCCTCCGTGACGGAATCTGTCATTTATCTTCCGTCAAGCAATTTTCGTTCTCGCAGAGAGAGAGATTCGAGATTGGCGATTTTTTTTTTTTTTCACGTTAGAAAAGGATCGAACGGAAGTAATAAACGTGTCGTGATTTAATAAGAGCCGGATGGACGCGCGTGTATGTACATTCGCGTGGAATTAAAATCCGAAATCGCGCCACACACTATGGGAGGGTGATTTCCGTCGGCGCGGCGCGGCGTGTATATTGCGAGAGAATGAAACCAGTCGCCGCGCGTTAATCATCGTCCATGTGTAGATAGAACAACTCCAGAAATATTGTCTCATATATCTCTGGGATCTAAATTACAAAACCCACACTGTTCGAAATTTAACACCGACTCCCGCTGCTGTCATTCTGTGTTACTTCAAAACCTCATGCGGAGTGTTTACCTAGCACCTGCGTTTGTGTATCCACAAATTCGTTCCGTGGCAAAAGAAGATCCTTGATCCTATGACCAGAAATGTCTCTTCTCTTTACGCACGAGCGCCTATCTACGAATGCGGGAAAGAGAACGAGAGAATTGTGGAAAGGAGACGGCGGAAGCTCCCTCGAGACGTCCCGCGGATGTAATCGGACTTGTTACTAAGATGGTCGCGCGTGCAAAACGAGGAAGAACAGAAAATGGAGGAGGGGAATAAGTCGGCCAAGGAAAAAGAGCACGAGTGAGGAAAAAAAAACCGCAAACCCACGGGTAAAGCGTAACTACCGGTTGATGCTGATCATTCCGCCATGATGGCTTTGAAAGGGAGAGCGCCATCGGCAGATGTTTCTTTGCTCAAGTAATTCGAGTGTTTGCCTGTTTTCCCTTCCCTCTCCCTGTCTCTCTCTCTCTCTCTTTCTCCTTCTTTCTTTTTTTCTCTTCTCGTCCCTCTCTTTTGCTCGAACGCTGTCGAGTCCAGGGGATGTTCAGCATTATATACCTGAGACCACCGTAATATATCTTCCGATATCCATTGGAAATCACGTTAGGCTTGCCTCCTCCACTATCTCTAGATCGCGTTAGGATAAGATAATGATTGACAAAATAACGTTTTGATGAATCTCATTTCGTCATTTTATCTTCCTTACGAAGTTATTCTACCGTTTCAGATTTAATTACATATCGAGCATAGAATCTGCTGCGATATGTGTCATTTCCTGTCCTAATCCCTCCGCTCTATTTTTCGATAGAGTTACATTACGAATAAGTCTCAAGTAGCAAATATTTTACATCCTGTTGTCACAGTACAGAAAGAAAATATTTGATGAGAAAAAACATCCAACCCACATGTCCTATCATTTGTTATTCGACTTTTTCTACCGAGAAATCTTCATCCGGACGTGCGTCATCGTTAATCCGGTTTTCTTGCTCTTCACAAGCGTGCGCCACCTTATCGTGTCGCAAGTTCTCGAAAATTCGGTAGCCCAACGTCCCCGCACGTAGATGCAGTTTAGAGTCGTATATCCTCGCCGTTATCTGAGTCCGGGATGCTACCGTGGCCGACCTTCTCATCACGGACACGCATGGAAACCCTCGGCGCACACACACACAGATCCACACTCGCAGAATGCGGGGGACGGTCGGTGTCGCGTCGGTTTACACGACGTTTATACGTGTTTATGTAAACGCCGCCAGGTCCAGCGCGCGCACACGTGTTGCTGCCGCCGCGCTGCGGTTGCTGCTGTCGCTGACAACCAATCTCTCTCCCGAGAGCTCCTCTTCGTCACACGCTCGTCGCACGGCCATCACGGCCGATCTGGCCGTCTCTATCTCACCTGCGCGGTTCCGGAGATCAAACTCGGAGATTTTCAGAAACTGCCGGCATAAAAGATAGGGCGCCATAGCATGCCGTTGTTCGTCTAAAGTTACCAGGGTCGGGACGGTCCGTCGACTTATCATTTTTAGAGACCCGAGTATATCGGTGATACAGTTTTTACACAGCATTTTTTACAACAGTTTCATGAACTAAACTTTAGTAATAAAATAAACGAGAGACGTTACGGCGGTTTATATCGAATAATGCGGCCATTTTGTATAGCTAATTATTTTATTATTTACATGTATGTGTATATGTATAAATTCCGAAATAATTAGCTAATTAATGTAAATTTATATTATAAATTATACACATTTGAATTTTTCGAAAGCAATAGGGTCGTGCATTGAAACATGAGATTGATAAAACGTGAAATTTTTGGTAGCTCCGTTCGGCCCTGAATGCAGAGGCATCTTCGTATGCAAAGCGCACGGTATTTATTATATTCACGAAAGGTGGCATTTTTTTAGACTGACTCATGTGTATATAGTTGTCACGGGTGTGGAATATCTTTGCACTCATCTAATCCGTAATTGTATATCTCGGCTCTATGTAGGGGAACCGCGTTCCAGTGTTTCACGCATCTCTGAAAACTATTTAATCGCCAAGTGAAACGAGCGACAAAAGTGCTTGAAATTTTGTATACAAGCGCGCTACTGACAACATATAAAAGATTGTAAATCCGCACTTGAATATCCCTCTAAACACGCGAGCTGCAAACGTCGCCGTTTCGAGGACCCTCGAAGGAAATCAAAGATTTTCGTTGAGGCGAAAAGTACACGCGCGCCTCTCTCATCCCCCTTGAATTCGAAAACTACTAAAAGTCTCGTCAACTTTTGCGCAGTAGCACTTTTCAGAGGAAACATAGGCGTCGTCCGTGCGCGTCGAGATTCTTAGGAAAGTGGAATTGTGAGACCCCTGGGCAAACGCTTACACGCACGGACAGACTTTTGCGACGCATTGTTACAGCTTTGTGCCGTAGTGCTAAACGGCACCGCAGAAGGCAAAAAGGAAGGGACAGAGAGAGAGAGAGAAGCAGGAAGGGATAGATGTTTGAACACGACAGAGGGCTTGTTAGTTCCATTGTCCGGTCTGTGGAAGCTTTTTCCACATCGCATCCGCACGTCGATGAGCCGAGAGAACGGCGGGTTTCTTCTCTCCGAGACCATCGAGAGATCATCGACGTTTGTAGCATTTTCACGAAAAGCGTGAAGGGGCGGGAGAGAGTATCAGTAAGGAAAGACGAAACGGAGAAAGAAGGTGGGCTGAAATCGGTCAAAAGGAAATGCCGACAGATTAGCATTTTTTCGAGATCCGGATGAATTGTGTTTCTCGAGTAGTGTATGTAGACACAGCTACTTAGGTACTCCGCCCCTCTGCATCTTCTACACTCCTCCTCTCTTTTCCGGCCGAGGGATACCGCAGGTATTCATCTATGTATTCTCGGATCGTCCTTTGCTCTTGCCTTTCTTTTGTTACTACACGTTTTAATATGCCGCGTGTTTTTTCCTTCGGACACCTTTTGTGACCCACGTAGGAATTAATTGTTACGAACGCGAGAACTCTTCTTACACACAAACAACTTTTCTGAAAAGTTTCGATTTGCTCCTCTCGCGTACCGACACCGCGCTCCTCCCTTCTTTTCGTGAAGAATCCTGTCGAGTACCCTCGCCAGGCGTCGAGAAAGAAGTTCATGATTTACGTACGGACAGGATTAAGTGGGGAAACCTCGCGCGACGGATACTTGAGAGAATATAAGAACGACGACGAGGGAAACGGCAGGGGAGGGAAACGGAGAAGAGCAGGTAAGAAGATACATTAACCCTGCCTTGCGGTAACCGGCAAGTAATCTCGAAGAAATTTCATTAAATGATGTGAGAAAAATAAACTCCCTTTCACAGTTCTCTTCCGTAGTTTATCGAAAACTATTCGTTCTCGTTATCGAGCTGACGCAGAATAATTACGAAGAATGAAAAGAAATTTTTCTATTGTCACATTTTTTTCGGAGGACGAGAGAGCGTGTTACAATTTCGTTTCTCAAAACTCTATAATCGCGATTTATCGCGTAATAACCGATGCGGTTTACGATCGCGAAACAACATGTTACGCGAGTACGAGGAATGCCGAGTTAAACGCACTTTAGTCACGGTTAATTTGGTTAGCCGACGTTTAGTCATTAATAGACGCTGGCGCGGGATCGATCGGTATTTATTGACGGACGATGATTCGACGGTTTCTCGCGTCGATATACTATGTATCATCGATGGATCTTTCATCTCCGGCTCCCCCTCTCGCGACGAGGCGTTCCGAGAGATCCTCTCTCGAGGCTCGACGGGGCACGTCCCGCGCACTGTGTGGGCCAGTTTTAGGCTTATTAATGAACGGCTCTTCGAGCTCTCTCGTCTAGCGATTAGACGCGAGGCGTGGCGGAAAGATCGCTAAATCAGATCGCGGTCGAAGCTACGTCATAAATAGATGCGCAACGTTACGTACACGGCGAGCGACGGAAAAATTAGATTTCCGGAAGCAGAGCGGCTGAAACCGTTTCGACGTTAATGCGATTGTGGTGCGCCGCGCGAATTTATTCGCAAATCGCCGACGGGGGGTGAGAAACGGGAATGGGAGCGCGAGAGGAGAGATATAACAGCGCGGCAGAAGGGAGACATTGGGTGGCTGAAGGTGGAAACGGCCAGTCGTGGCAAAGCGAGACGGAGAGGAAGGACCGAGAACATAATGTTTCCCACAGCGCGCGGAGTTGTATATTTTACGATATGGCGAGCAATTTGACATCTCGCGCGAGGCATAATTCACGCCCGTGCAGCTCGTGTGTGCGTCCTCGGCGCACACCAACCCCCGTCCTGGCTTCGCGGGATCAGTGTGCGAGCTTGTACCGACGCTACGAACACGCGCGCACATGAGGAATCGCCCCACGCACGCGTGTGCACACGTATTTCGCGGGACAGGTACGCGTGCGTCCGCGCGCATCGAAACCATTAGAGGCAGAGACTCTTCGTAAATATAACACTGCGAAATCTACCTTCTTCTCTCTTCATCTATTTTCTCTCTTCGCCTCTCTTTTTCTCTCTCTCTCTCTCTCACGCCTTACTTCTCCTTTTTTCTCCGGTATTTTTCGTTTTTTTGCATCCCCCTGTGCTCACCACGCTCACGTACGTCTTCTTTTGGCGAACGGTTCGCTGCAACGACCGTCGCGTAAGAGAGATTCTGTATTTTCAGATACTTGAAATTTTTGCGACGTTTTGTTTTTGCGAGACAAATGCACTCGGTGCATTTATGGAAATTTGACGTAAAGTTGATTTTAGTTTGAGTTTTTTTTTTCTCTCAGCTTCGTTCTAACTAATTGCATCCTCATGTATATTTATGCACGTATACAAATATTTCACGACTGTCGTATATCTCTCCTGTTATACGTATGTTTTGCACGTTTTCCGCAGATATCTATCTTTCTTTCATAGTATTCATTTCTCTTCGGTCGTTCGGGGGAATACAACGCGAATTTGTATTTTATACAAATAATTCTTATTTATACACACGCGTGCAATACACACGTCGCTGTGCACACGCTCTTTTTATCGGCTGATACGCCGTTGGCGTGCGTGCACGTCGTTTCACGGTGGAATTTTATTTATCGAGACTTTTCACACTCTCACGCCTCGCGAGATAACTTTGCTACATCCGTGTAAAAACTTCGGTAACACGTTTTTGTAACCGCAATGATTAATGAGACCGCATTTAGATCTTCAAGCAGAGATACGCATTTGCGACGCGAGACAATAAAGAAAGTTTTTTTTTTATTTTTATTTTTCAAGTAACGTTCGTGCAATGTATTATTATCGTCTGTCGTAGAAAAATTGTGACGTGCGGTAATATACGTCGTCCCGCAATGCACGACGTTTGAAATTATCGTCATATTCTTTTGATATTTGATCGCGAGAGGTACAAGTCTTCCATGTTTCTCTCGATCGTTTTGCACACGCGCTATGCAATTCCGCATATCTGCGTGAAATATCAACAACATTTATCGAAAATATTTTACTTTTCAAAGAACATTCTAGCGTGTATCACGCAAGACTTTACGCGTATTACAAAGGATAATTGTTAAGTGACTGATTTATTTTGCGCAATTGAAAAATAACAATCTCGATTGTAATATTTCGTTGTCAGAAATACTCGCGACAATTTTAGACGCAAGGGATTCAACACGCTTTCATACAAGAAAATTACAACTCGTGTGTCGTGACGGACATCTTCCGATAATTTCATCGAGCGCGTCGAGTTACGAAATTAAATAAGAAATGGGTGGTGCGCCCCGACGTCAAAACGGCCTGAGACATGTACCCGATTTTTGACATGACCCTTCAGGTCAATCCCCGACGTGACTTCGTGGGACAGAAGGTTTGCCCGATCTTGTCAGTAGATTAAAAAAGAAGAACCTAAGAACGTACGCGTGAGTATCGGCAGATATGACATTTTTTTCTCATGTTTGCCGTTTTGTGTCATAAGATAGATGCATTTTATCTTTTTCATCAATGACGAAATACATAATTGAAAAAACATCTCGTACGTATCACTAAAAATTTTAGAGCGAGTGACAAACGTGCGAGAGAGAAAGGCAGGATATCCGCCGATAAATCGTACACACGCGTTGCCAACACATTAGCAAGTTTGCGTTGACGGAATCTTGGCTCTCGTCCATTTCTCGAAGAGAGAAAAATTGCGAATGAATCGAGTTCGAGATCGATCATTTACGTAATGCGCGCGAACTTTTCGAGAATAGATTTGTATATACGTGTTCCTTTTTTTTTTTTTTATTTTAAAAGAAAGAATCGAACTGTCGTAGAAATCAGGTCTCGCGTGGCGAGGTCGTTTATTCTCGTGTAACAGCCGATAACAAAACGCTAACGGGAAACGATGCGACAAATTCGAGCAACAATAGGAAGTCGATTTCACCGTGCGAAATCGGAGTCTCACGGTCAGAAACCGGAGGCACAAGGTGGACACGCGGTCACCGTGGGTATATACGCGAACAACGTCCCTACATCTGCCCGCACTAACGACCTATGTAAATGTTCTATCTGTTATCCTTGTCTCTTATCATCTTTTCCTTCTGCTACCTCTCCCACCTCATGACGACGACAACGACGATTCCACCTTGAACGAAAAGGTAGAGAGACACGCACAAAGTGGGAAGGGAACGTGCGCGCGCGCACGAGAGAGAGAGAGAGAGACAGAAAGAGAGAGAAAAGCAGTACACCGAAGAAACGGGGTGACTGCGAAAGAAAAGAAGATACTCGTAGAAGAGAAGAGGGTCCAGCATTCCAGAGCCCGGTCTCGACCCGCGACCCTCGCCCCCTAAATCATCCACCGCAAGCTAGGCCGCAATTCCGTTTTGTTTTCTCCGCTCCTCTGCTCGTTCCTCCTTTTTTTCCTTCTCTCCGCGTTTCTCCCCTTTTTTTTATTTATCTCCCCTCCCTTCCTTCCCTTTTTCGACCTTTTCTACCAGACCACGGAGACAACCGACTTTGACCCTCCCCTCCTTCTGCTGCTGCTTCTTCTTCTCGTCGTTGTCGTCGTCTTCTTCTTCTTCTTCTTCTTCTTCTTCATCCGCCAATGTTTCTCCGGCGCGTTTCTGACGGGAGAAAGAACTGTGGGAAAAACGTCGTAGACCCGTTACGAGGGTGACAGGCTATGATAATGAGCTGAAGATTCGACTTGATCTCACTCGGTCGACGTGTCATTCGCAAGAGATCACGATGTCACCGACTTGCAGCAAGAATGTTTCCATTTCGGACACACATTGTTTCGCGTGTTATCATTTGGAATGAAGCGCACCTTCTCTCTCGAAATTTCCGAGAAAGAGAGAACGGAGAAAGATAAGATTGTTGCAAATTAGAAAGCAGGAAAGAGTCACGAATAGTCGTGCGCGATCGAGCGCAATAAGAAAATGGAGAATATCGAGCTACTGAAAATAGAGAAAGCGTGAGTACCACTCGCGGACTGGTTAATTAGCGACGGGTGAAAATATGGATAATTCGCATACGTATAATGGAACTCCCGTTCTCTCGTGAACGCGCGCAGCTGCGATGATGGGTACGATTAAAGCTAAAACGATTTTGAGTGAGATTATCGTTTATTTCTTTAATGTGATAATAACACATTCGTGCCGTAAATCTAAAACGCGCGGCGAGTTTCTAATATTGACGCAAAAAAAGGGATCGCGGGAATGATGATGAATCGATGCCGATCGTCGTGTTGCCGACCTTCACCGCGCCGCGTTTCACAAATCTACGATGATGATCCGGGGGTCTCATGACGCGAACAAGGAAAACACATATTCGAGATCTCACTCGAGATACGAGGCGGTTTTACAACGCACACGCTGTACGTTGACACGCACACGCGCGCGCACGCACACGCCTTTGACACCAACATTGCCGGGCATTTAAACCACGCACGAAAGTATAATGTTACGGACACTCGATATTTTCTCGATGATCGTCATTGTACGACGGTGTCTTTAACGTATATACCGCGCGGGACCCGGGAGGAAGCACCCGGTATTATTCGACAAGGGCTACCGTACCAATAACGAGACGGCACACACCAAGCCAGCGGCAAAACTCCGTGGAATGATTTACCCCGTCTTTGGTTACCCGCTTGCATTGATGCGCGACAAGAAGAAGCGCGCGCATAAGATGTCCGCTCCCGTATAAAGTGTTTTTCGCCGCGCCGTTAAAAAAGATCGTAGGATTGCAAGCAGCAGGATGTAATAATCGCGCAGCAGTTCAACTCTCCCCCGTCGTTACTTTTGAGACATAAAGTCGAGAGTTGAATCTGGGAAATTTCTAAGATAATTAAATATATGCGAGACACATCTCTTTCACGCATTTCAGGTGCAAAATTAATTTAGCTGATATTTAATTAGATTCAATCTTTCTGTTTTATAAATTTTTTTTAGAAAATTTCTTTTAATTACGATCTTGTAATAATTCTCTCGAAACAGAAGACGCAGGTATCCAAAACCATGTTAAAAAAATTCAGAACGTATGTCGTTCCCAGTAAATACCACGTGCTGGGAAAGTATTTAATCGTTCGATGAACAAACATATTATATACTCGCGCGCTCTCCGTCTTTCGACGCGCGCTATTCAGAGCTTCGGGTTAAACGATAAATTCGATTCCGATTAAACGGCGGCCGCGCCGGCGAAAAAATATCACGTGCGAGCAGAAACGCCTGGCGTGCCGCTAATAAACGCTCGTGCAGCGGACTTTTTCAAGAATGGCAACATTAGCCCGCGAACGTCTGGCTACAAACAGAATAATATACAGTCGCTTAGCGGCGCTTAATGCCTCCGTACTATTTTACAACAGCGCGCGTTCGGGTTTCGCTCGGTCCGCAAGCCACCACCTTCTCCAGCCTATATCCAGAAAGGACGAGGCAATAAGAGCAAGAAAGAGATGAAAAAAAAAAAAAACCCGTTTATTCCGAACGGAAGAGCGCGGAGCGAAGTTATTTTCTTGTCGAACAGCTCATCCCCGCTGGAAGATAACCAGAAATGTTTGATTTCTTTTGGCGCCCCGTGCACTGCGCACGCGGACCTTCCCCCGCATCTCATCCCACTTGCACCTACGCATTTACGTCATCCACAGTATTGGAACTGCACGATTTTGAAGGGAAGCATCGTCGTTACGAAAAAACACACAGAATACACGATCGCAATTTACTGGATGATACATTGTTCGTGCGAGGTAAATTTATCGAAGGTTTGCAATTCTGTTTTATTTTTTTTTTTAAATAATTGCTATAAATAAGTACTTCGCAATAAGAGATTTTACATTTTTTTATAAAGTGTAAAAGCAAAACGTTCTACAAGTTTAGGCATCAAACTGAAAAACAAAGACAAATAAACATTGAATTATCTAATTAAGTTACATGTATCGAGGGACGTTAATGACAGTTGGTTTTTTTTTGCTCATCAGCGAGCATTCGTGGTGTTTGAAAAAAAGAGCTAGGAAGTTCGTCTCGTTATTTTTTCAGCTGAACGATCAAGAGACCACTAGTCATTAGCGACGTCTTTCGCCAGATATCACGGTTGAAGAGATAATTATCTCCGGTCGTGCATATGTGTCTTCGAAGAAGCTGTACCCAGCTTTCGCATGCCGTTTGATTTCTACTATACAAGTGCCGTCGGTACTGATCGAATAGATAGCATAACTCGAGTGTACTCTGACAATCTAATTTCCACTCTCCGATAGACACTTGCGGGTTTTACGTTAAATTGCGGGGTATTTAGTTGTCGTCGTTCGCGTCTATCTCGCGCGCTGTTTTATATACCATTTTCGTTTGCCACGCCTGTCGACGGCGTTCTATTAATCATGTCACCGATTACACTTGTATCAATACTTGTTGTACAATATTCCGCGCCGTTGCACGTTGTGTTCAATGTGCCACTTATTAAACGCGCGTTCTGTCTCGTCGCGTAGAAAAATGAGTTATTCAATTTTTTTATAGACCGTTGCGAGGTCCAAATTGACGGGTTAAGGATACTTTCAACACTTTCGCTAAACTATATAGTCGGGATCGTTAGAGTTACTTCGCATGGGCAGGTGAGAATGCCGGGGGCTACGACTAAAAGCTACGGGGGCTCCTGACGACCGGACGCCCACCACTTTTGCAACAAATCTTTCTGTCTAAATCAGTTTCGAGTGAGATAAGTGTTTCGGGCTTCGTAATTTGAAGAGGTGAAACAGAGAATCATAAATCAGATCTGTTAATTCAATAAAATTATTTTCGCGATGTGATCGATCGGATTTGTGAAACAATTGTTTGTTTCAAAAACTACAATCCATGTATTTGAGAGAGGAACATTAAGCTACATGATTTTCTGATTACGATTCTGAGTACGACTTCGTGCAATGTTTACAAATAACATCTCGCATTTGTCCTCACGTATGACCGAGCTCTGCTGATTATTTCATAAACATCATCTGGCAGCAGGCTCGAGCTCTGCTTGACACCTTGCGAATCCAAACGTCTCTTTCTCAAGCTATTTGAAAACAATGTTTTATGAGACAACCGTAGAGAATGATGACGCCAAGTACTAATATGTTTGAAACGTGAATAAAGTTGCGAGTATATTCGAGTAGAAATCTCGAAACGCATGGGCGAATGAGAAAAGATTTTAGTAAACGTTTTTTATGTTGCAAAAACAAGTGTTACTCTTTTGTATTTAACTTAGAGATGTAAGAATTAGATTAAATTGCAATTAATGTCCATACTTTAATGTTCGGTCAGATAAATTCCTGTTTAAGATTGATCTTTTCTTCCGAAAAATAAGCAGAAATTTTATTTCTCGCCAATCAATTTTTCATGTCGCGCGTACGTGACGAATAACGTCTATACATAGCGTGATTCGCTCAATTACTATCCAATAGCGATTCGTTCTTCAATAAAATAACGGGAACGCGAGGTCTCCGCTTTGCGCGTTTCTCTCGCCTTATATTTCACACTGTCAAAGATGAGCGAATGCGCCATGTCGGGTGCGATCGATGGAGGTGTGGGCGGTCAAGTAACAAAGCGTGCGGTATAAACATGAACGTAGGGTGGTTTTTTATTGGCGTCTGCTTTTCGACGTGCAAGCGCGAGAAGGACTGTCTCGCCCTTATCGACCCGCGTGGCTGTCCGTGGATTTTTCCACGCTGTTCGCTTGTCAATTCATTTTGCGCCGCGTCCCGAAGAGTCAAGTAACCGTCACGGTCGAACATCGTCGCATCCCCGTGTGCGTGTTCTTCAAAATATAATACACAAGTCGAAGAGGAAATTTTTTGAAATTAATTAAACAACAAGAAAATTCGAAAATTTGTATCAACGGCGATTTGTCACGCTATTCTTCAATTTAACCTAAGCGCTGTCAGCTTGACAATGTGTGACGACGTTTTACTCGAGGCCGCGTCTCATTGACAATGGCGTCGGAGATGAACGTCTATCGATCTTCGCGCCGGACGTTCTCGAAATCGCAGAATTGTACACATCTGTCAACCGCGGCCGTTCGCGTGTGATAACGGTCCCGATTTCACGATGCGCGTTATCTCCAAATCGAATTTCTCGATCCCGATCGAGGTGTGCGCGCCGCGGCACTCGTTCCATCGATCTTCCGGACAGAAAGATTCCGATAAGTCGTCGATACGATAATCTCGCGCCCGCATCGCTACTCCGTCCGACTTCGGTGCGATGTTGCTGTCATCGTTCCTAGAAGCGTATTCGTGTTGGCTTTGTTACGCTAAACACAAATTTCGATTACTCCCTTCCCTCTTCCCTTCGCAAAATCATTGTCCAAAAAAGTTTATCGACTTCGCATCTTTTCTTCGACTGGAACGGACTCGCGCCTCTGCCACGTTCGAATTTAGGTCGACATTGATTTTATTTTTTCGCGTGTTAATATATTGTTGTTCTGTGCATAAATTTCGCGGTAAAACGTTTTGTATAAATTTATATTTGCGTCAATTCTGCGCAATCTCTCATTATTTCACTCGAGTCTCAAATTTTCTGTAGACCGACATGAGTTTCTTGCACTGACAATGACCGTGCGTTTGTCACAACAAGTTCCCGCTGTTCCATGCTTTGATGCGAATCCGACCCAATTCGTTCTGTACCGAGCGCTTCCGAGCATCGTTAGAAACCGTGCAAGCATTTTATCCGGTATATACTCGCGGCGCTACCGATCGCCGTCGATCTCTCGGCCGCGGTGGCTCTCTCGCTGCTTGAGCAAATATCGTATCGCGCTCCGGCTCTCTCCTCTTTCTTTTTCTCTCTCACTCTCTTGCTTTATCGTCGCCCGTCTTTTCCTCTCCTCTTTTCGCTTCTTCGCCGTATCTCCTGACGTCCCACGAAGCGAATCACCGACTCTCTCAACCCTTTCCAACGTCGTTTCTCTCTTTCTCTCGCCTCGACGTTTTACGCTTTCTCTCACCCGCGCTGTATATTCCAACGACGCAAAAATACGGGGTACGCGCGCTGGCCTCCGCTGAGAGTAATTGCCTTTACGCCGACGTGCAACTCACGACACGGCACGATCGGACGCTCTCCGCCGGATCGGTCGTAGAAAACGGTAACTCCGCCGGAGCCGTTTCAGGCGACGGCGTGACTTCCGGTAAAATAGTAGCGGCTGCGGTATCGTGACGTGCGCGTCGCTCGTACAAGTAAATAAAGACAATTTGTGCGTGTTGATAAACGTAAACAACGTAGTTAAGTTCAATCACGTTTATTATCTAATTATTATAAAGAAGCGATTAAGTGGATAATATTAAATTAAATTTTCTTGGCAAGAGTTCTCTAAGCAATTTATGCTTGTCACAATTTTTCTATGAGAACAAGTATATCTTGTTGCAATTTATTCAACGGAGTTTGTGTTTTGTTTAAAGTCTCATTTGCGACGTCTACATCGAAATGTTTGACAAGAAAATCTATTCAGAAAAACTAGCAAGAATGATCAAAACAGAGTTGTCTGCGCTCTGTTTGTCATCGCTGGCGATAATTAAAGGATTAGCGCGAAACCGGTTCGCGTATTTTTTTTTTTTTTTTGGTTCATACGCGCGAGTTGCGTTACAGCTTCAGTAAGTAGCCATTTACTTGCCTCTACGTCGCGCGCACAGCCCCCTCTCGATCCCCACGGTGTATTTCGCCCCCTACTTAACGCTTATTCCGTGACACCCTTCGCGACGACTCATCCCGTATCATCCCTCTATTCTCCGCGTCGAACCCTCCGAAAATCCTGACCAATAGCGCACAACCCGTGAAGACCCATTGTCCATCTGACCAATCGTTTGCTCGCTTCACGCACATCGAACGAGATCGGTTTTGCGAGCAGACTCTTCATGTATTTTTTTTTACCGCTGGTCCAAAAGGGCGAGGAGGAGTAAGCTGCTTTAAAATGCATATCAATTTAGCCTAATGACTGACGCTGTCTCGCATCTGCGGATTAATAGGACATGGATCCGTCGCGGGGGAAAACGAGAATATTTCATTTTCCGCGATTTATACGCGATGGACAGATCGCGCGAGTAGTTTACCGGTTGCTCGCGCGCGACTTGCCCCCCTCGCGCGTTGCATTATTACTCGCGGGAAGGACCGCAATATTTTAGTCCGTCTCACACAATTTGTTGTACTGTGATGTAGCCACGGCTTACTACACACACACACTAGGCTCTTTTCGACGTCGCGACTCAAAATCATTTCTATGCTAATGGATGCTGCGCGTTCCATCGATCATCGTTAAGTGCAACGTCACCAAGTCCCGTACTTGGCTGTATACGCGCTGGATAAACGCGCTTACTATATGCTAAAGAACGATATTACAACACATTGTAATAATCTAAATATTAATCAATAGCGCGCGTTGTAAGATTACAACGTAATTATAAAAAAAATAATTGTTTTCCGTTCGAGGAAATTAACACTTTGCGTTTAAAATGAGAGATTTTTTTTTGTATGGGTAACGACTATTAATTATTCGTATAATTTACTTTTTAGTTTTATACTCCGCGATTAAAATGATCTCTCAAAGAACAACGAGAGCTGAACTTGCGTGTATACCTGTCTATTCGAATTTGTCTCTCGTCTAACAAGAACAATGACGGGAATGCGTGGATTATATATATAGAGGAAAATATTTACGGTACGCGCGCGTACTTGTGAAGCATACGGTGCGATGCTGCCAAATCACATTTGCGTATTCCGACGGCACGGCAAAAGAAATAAAAAAAATAAGAGGTAGAAAAAAAAAGGGGCGCGTAATATAGAGGCGTGATGTGTGTATGCGCGCGCGCCTTCAGCAACGTGCGAAAACAATGCGTGAAGCCGTGCGTGGCTTGAGAACCGTTTCTCGAAAACGCCAATTTATTTCGACGAGGGTCGCACAAGGGTTGTCGTTACCACGTACGCGAACAAAAATGAATTTTAATACATCTCCGTTGATTTCCCTCCGATCATATCAAAACGAAATTTACATGTTCTTGTAGGCGCAAACGTCATATTTATATAAAACGAACATCTCGAAAAATTAGCGTGTTGCTTGTAAAAAATATTTTATGTGCGCGTTTTGACAGAGATTATCGAACGCGTTAATAAATAAGTATTTATAAATCTTTTATTTCGATATTTTTTTTTTTTTTTATTATTCTTATCGAGCAAATAAATCGCGATATTGATCAATATTTAGAGCGAGGCGCGTATAAATATCGAAGTGATTTTAAAGCGGTCTTAAGCGCGTCTCCGTAGGGGAGACGCGCACACGCACAATGGTTGTTACAACAATGTGTATATGTCTCAACACGCGATAGGGTGGCATAACGTCGATCTGGGCGAGTCCCAAACTGTCAACCCGTAACGGAGAGAGAGAGAGAGAGGAGTCACACGGCGAAGAGAGAAAGACAGAGAATGCGCTCACACTCCACAATGGCGTCGGAAGGGTGGCGTTTGTTATAAATGAAAACGAAATTTAATCACACGTGATATACTGCCCTCGGCACACGGGGGATGGTGGTTGATACGACGATGAGCGCGCGAATCCGCATCCCGCGTGCGAAACAACGAAAATACGAGGGCACCTGCGAGTGTGTGCCCTCGAGTGCGCGTATAATTTCTCATGCGATTTCATTATTAAAAGTCATTAAGTGCGCACGAGTGGGAGCGCGCGCGCGCGCGCGAAATAATATACATATCCGGCGGGTTAAACCACGCGTGCTGTGTTGGATTGCGCGAAGAGACTAATTGATTTCTTTCGACCACATGTAGTTCAGCATGTTTGTGTTCACAGTTACATTAATGAATATAAATATTCGCGCAGAATGCGTATCGCGTCACATATGTAGCGACTGTAAAAATTAGAACGCATAATTATTCGCATTCTCTTTTAATTCTATGAATCATTTACTATTATATTTAAATTCTTCTCTATGTAACATTATAGAGAGTTAAAGAAGCAATGACAGATCAAAAGTTGAAATTTCCCAATTTTTTAAATTACTATACAATGTAACAAAATTTAACTGTTTAACATTACACACTTAAAGTATTAAATTTAACAACAAAAATTTTACAAAGTAAAAAAATTACGTTTGGCCAGCGATTTTCGATGTAAATACTTCATTGTGTCGGGATTCAGCAACGAGACGACTGACGTCTAGCGTCTAGCCGTCGCATCGGCCAATGGAGCGCGCGTTCGACGAATAAATATGTAAATACAATGTCCAAGGCCGCGGACATAAAACGACACGATATACGGCCCGGTAATTTCTTAATTGCTCCCCGAAAAATTCTTGTCATCGTAAACTGCAGGTTGATTACATTGAAACGACTTAAGGCGCCGGTGGCGTCTCGTGGATGAGACAACCGGATCAAAAAAGAAGATTCTTCCCAAAATAAACGAAAGTATACAGAAAGTCACGGTCGCGAGATAGTGAGTGTTTTTTTCACAATTATTGATGCCATTCTAACAAAAGTCTTCGTAATCCTGTTATTTATCGAAAACTGAATTATCGACATTCAAAAAAATCGCCAATCTTTTTCTTTGTCCGCGCAACCTTCGCGGCGGAGCAAGCGGCTGCTCCTGAATTAATCATTCTCACGCTCGGCCGAGTTCCAACGAGATTTGGGAATGACTCATACTACGAAAGAGCTAGTTTATGTGAATGTAATTTATGTGATTTGGCGGTTTGTGTGGTATAACTCGAAAACAAGGTTAATACGGCCCGCCAGACGTCGAGATGAATCGGTTCGTGGAAAAAAGTATACGATTTGATTCAAATCTGAGAGTGACCCAAGCATCTGGATCGTGAACGTCACGTTGATAGGATCCGAAAAATTTCTGAAGTCTTCCCCCGAGAGAACGTTGAAGACGTTCTAACATTTCTGAGTTTTAGCGCGAATGAAATTTACACGAATATATGTTGCAATTAGACTTTGTTCGCCGAATTTTTCGGTTTTTCTATATTTCGTTTCGTACGTCATTTCTTTTATTCTAAAAAAATATTTTTTGTGACTTACTTTCGTTTCAATTGTGAAAATTTTATATTAATAGTGTTTTTTTTACGACATATATCAAATGTATTTGATGTTAACTCGAAAGTATGTAACGTGTCTACTATTTATGCACATCCGCCATGTGTGCGCGTTATAATAAAAGCGAAGGTCGATAAAGTCAATGTTTTACAGAAAAGAAAAACAATTTAGACAATATCACAATATCAGAACAATGCTTGACATAGAAATAATAGTTGATACGCACCAGTATGCGTTCGCTTGTGGATTTTCAGATTTTCCGATCTGGCAAACACCTTCGAGCAGTGCGCAAACGGACATGAGAAAGGCTTCTCTCCGGTATGCACTCTTATATGATTCACTAGCTTATACTTGGCCTTGAAAGCTCTGCCTTTTCGTGGACATTTATGCCAATAACATGTGTGCGTTGTACACTCTGGTCCACCCACGTGGTCCACTTGGATATGGGACACAATGTCGCTGAGTGTATTGAAAGTTTTTGCGCAACAATGTTTTTCTTCTCCCAGTACTTCCATCCATAAGCAGGTTCTCTTCATCTCTTCACGCTGTTGTGCACTAAAATTTTGGAGGTGTATCGGAACATTACCGTCAGGTGGACCACCACTTCTCATATAAGTTCTTACAAAAGGTGGCGCAAGGTGGCGATCTACGTTATCACTATGATTACACGGATTCACTGGATGTTGCGGATGATGCAAAAGCTGCGTAGCAATATTAGGCGCATTATAGTAAGGTATCCTGGAATCTTGAGGATAAGGTCCATAGGGACTAGGAGCTAGTGGATGCTGATTGTTTGGATGATATTGTTGTAACGCCGCTCCGTCAGGATGCAACGGCAAAAGCAATCCGTTCTCGGCAGAAGAACTCGCTGATGCGTTGTACTCATCACGCCGGAAAGGGAAGAACGTGTCGCGCGTGTAACTATGAGTTACACCTAAGTGCGGCGGCCCCATGTGAGGAGCCATGTGGGGTGTCGCATGGGGATGCGGCGGGTATCCTTGAGGATGAAAATGAGATTGAACAGGAGCCATTTCTTCTGAAGACAGTTGAATATTTGCGTTTGCATCAGTTGTGCCATCATTCGGTGACAACTTCATGCTGAGAGGATGTTGATGAGACATATTGTCATAGAAGCTCATTCTTTCATTTATCGTTTAACGACGTTCGTGGAATTAGAACTAAAAAAAAACGTATATACAACAGTAGTTCTTACACCAAATATCGCGCACTTTATTTTGTATATACATTACTAAGTTTTAAATATGTGCACACACTTGTTTCTTATAACTTATCGTTCTTTCGCTTTCAAGAATATTTTCTTTTCCTCGATAACATGCCGCGTCCCATTACCATTCGTTTAATATATAATTTCACATTTCATTTAACTATATTAAGAATCACTCACTTAAATTTTTCATTTTTCACTTGCGCTGCACTAATCAGACTAATCTTGACAGAGCAAATTTTTTATTTTGATTTTTGTTTAAAAAAGAAAACATGCAAATATGTTATGCTTTTTTGTCTCGTCGTATATGATAAATACAATTTGAATTCGCGTTAAATTTAAAAAAATTATATTATCATGCATTTTACATTATTACTACAATACTAATTTACGAGTCAAGATTGTATATATTAGTCTAGAGAACACTGTCAACACTGCTAAAGAGTCCCGCGTACCGTGACTTACGTATTGGTATGGTAGAACTGCTCCTTGCTGAGTTCACAGCGGGACTGAGAGTCCTGGTGTTGTGAGCCAAGAGCTCCTATTTCGGACTACGGTCTTTTCTCTTTCCCTTTAGCATGCGCACATCTTCGTGCCTTCCTCGTCTTACCTAACCACACGATATCCAACCTGGTGCTTCTCCGCCCTACTGTTGGTTGACTCCACCTCTATCCCCACTGATTTCTCTAACCCAACCCTCCTACCCAGTAACAAACGTTCTCGAAATGGGTACCAACGTGTTATTGGCGCTGATTCACACGACCGGTTATTGGAGACCGCGAGATTGGGAGGAGTCTGTCAATCTACTGTATGCAAGTAGGCGGTGCGATCATTAAGGCGCATGTCGGAATTTCGTGAATGATTTTGTGATCTAGAAGACAATAGTACAGATATTTCGTACGTAAGTAGATATACTGCAGTTTCCGCAATAGATTTTTATTTTATTTTAGACATTAATTTTGACTTTTATTGTGTTATAGTTCATTTGTGACATTACTACTCACAATTCACTCGCTACATAGAATTACATTGAAAAAATATCTGAGAAAACTTCAAGAACTTTATTTAATAAAAAAAAGTATAAGCTTAATAACAAATAACAACCAAGTAAAGCAAGCAATAAATATTACGGATATAAAAATGCAATTATTAATTAATTCATTATTAATTATATATTAATTTTATATTTGCATATATATAATTTTTTAACGTCTAATTTAATAAACAAATCGAATGTAAAATGTAAGATTAAAATATAATTTTAGTTTATATATATATATATATATATATAACATGTTATATATGGAAACAATGAATGAAATTTTTTTTCTATTCTTATTAGTTTTTTTCTGGTTCTTAAAAATGTAATTTTCTTTTTTTTATGTTCTTCTATATGATGTAGCTCACTTTATTCTTTGTTATGCAAATTTTATCCGGAGCGTTTTGTAAAAAGGACCGAGACAAATTACTCTAAGGATTTCTATTTTGAAAATGGAAAATGAATTCAGGTAGTAACTTTTTTTGCAAAGGCCGCTTGAATAACATAACGGGCATTTTTTTTTCAGTAAAAGGAAAAAGATAGCTATGCTGCTTTCTGGCAACAAAGTAATCTTTTTGAGAATCTAGCAATAATGTCGACGTATTTAGAAAAAATTCCTCTAGAAGGATATTTGATTAATTGTTGCAGGTCCGGGTAAAATTTGCATAATAAAGAATATTAGAAAAAATTCTTCTGGAATGAAGATAATGCAACAGTTAATCAGATACCTTCATTTCAGAGGAATTTTTTCTTCGAATACGTCGACATTGTTGCGAGATTTTCAAAAAGACTTTGTTGCCAGAAAGCAGCATAGCCATCTTTTTTTTTATTTTTTTCGACTTATTTGCATTGTTGTTTAACATCATTGTACGCCGTTGAATATTATCCACATAAATAATGCAAATACATCGAGCATTTTAACGGAGCGCCTCATTGTCGCGGCAAAAAATGATGTCCCATTATGTGTCCGTAATGGGCACGGTGGCTGACTATTTGATATTAATAACTACCATAAAGGTGGACTCGGTGGTTTCTTTCGTGTACTTAGGAGGCACGGAACTGAATGATGTTTTCCATCCACCTTCTGTTGCTCACAAACACGAGAGACATCGAGCGAAGATAAATCTGCGTGTGTGCACGCGTATATAATGCAGGTTTATGACATCACTAGGCGCCTGAGAGATACAGTTATAGTTTTTTTGCTCCTGTCTGTATATATATTTCAATAATTTCTTTATTTAATCAAAATTCTTATATAAACTTCTCGTAACAAATTTATTAAAAGAAATTAAATTTTGTTTTTCAAGAGAAAAGAGAAAAATGCCTGTAATTGTTATTGTCAACAATATTTTCGCAACGCTTTCCGTGCGAATGGCACCTGATGTATGATATACGTGCAATTTCATGATCGGCGCGGTCATACATCTACGTCCGCATTCGGTTGGCGAGACTCACCAACACAAGATAGATATTGTCTTAGCCGGTTCATCAGTCACGGCCGGTGCAGTCATTATATTTAATTAATCATTAGGCTGAATGGCTCGATTTATTGCGTGGTCACGGCCAATGGTACACGCGGAGACCAAAGAGGCGGATATTGCCCCCGTCTATAGCTATATCCGACTGATGTTTTTTCGTTTCCTTCGTTTTTCTTACGTGTACGCGCGTGCACGCATGTGAGTGATCGCAGAAACGAAACACGAAATCGTTATAAAAATAAAGAAGAAAAAATAAGTTAAATTTTAATGTTCGTACATGTATTATGACATAATTGGTAATGTTCAACAAGATTTTCACTCTGTTAAAGTTTTGTCACGATTTCTTTTCTTCTATAGAAGTGCGATTAGAAATAGAAAATATAGATTTAATTATGGCGTTTTAGAGTAGAAAGCAAAGAAAGAAGATTAAGGGAAGATCTAGATCCGAGATCTTGTCTCAAAGTCATTAGTGAAATGACAAACTTTGCTAGTAGCTATCTTAGAGGGAGACTCTACTCTGATCTCCGACACGTGATAAAAAAAAAAATCTACAGAAATTATAATGTATATTTATTTAAAATCGTACATTTCTTTATATTATTGCCCACAAACATGTTTTCACAAATTATCTCTAATGATATTCGTGCATATGGTATTTGTATATAACACAGAACCCCACGCGGCTAATTTCGAAAAGTTAGATTCCACGTGGCTGTGTCAGTCCCTTGATTGTCCCGACGTAAACTCGAAGCGAGAGGGATCAAAGCGAATCCGACATCGTGAGATGACAGAGTGGTAGGCGGCTGAGGGAGCTCTGAGATAAGATTTCTACACGCGATGCACAACCAGATAAAGGATGATAGTTATCTTGAGGAAGATCATCGGGAAAAATATTGCAGGCTATTGGTATCCCTTCTAAAAATCACGAAAGGGTCCTACGTTCTCAAAAATATGAAAAATCTTCGAAATATGATAATGAAATTAAAACCACTATTTATTTTGCCCGTAGGCGGATCGCGTCCCCGAGATTTCGATATTCTCAAAGATCTGTACATTGTTATGCGATAAATGATAAAATCTTCACATTTACTTATATGTTATCTTTTTATAAATTGTGGTTTTCATATAATCTGTGAAATTGTCAAATCTTGTTACACAAATATTTTCTCTCTATCCGCTTAATGTAATAGATAGCGGCAAAATCGAATTTTCTCACGCGAGGGAAACAGTTTTCGATCTTTGGGAAAATTCTGCGCGGGAGAGCGTGTAATAGAAAATCGAGGAGTTCATATCACTCCTCGATGTTCTAAGGAAGTCGCGGCTGCCGAAAGCAATGTTTCTCGCCGAGCGAAAGGGTTTCTGGCATCTAAAACAAACTCTTACCCCCAGTCGCCTTTATTCGCCGTATTTTTCGCTGACAACCTCCTTCTAGCGGCTTGATTTACGAAAAAAAAAAAAAAAAAAAAAAAAAAGAAGGACGAACGGAGCCAAAGAGAAGAACTATTTTTGGGAAGCATTAATATTTATAGTTTTGCACACGTCGCGGCCGGCATAATTTTACGACAGGATTTACAGCTCTGCCAGTTGTCACTGCACCGCGTTTTACGACATATTAGTCAGTCGAAAATCAAAATGCTGCTGTTTCGTCACGCACGACGCCGATTTCGCGACGGTTCGGTCAAGGTTGTTAAAAATCGTATTGTGAAAATAGTTTTCCTCGCCAAGGAAACGGATATTTCGTTAACAGCAATTCAAAATAGCGACAGTATCAATTAGTCAAAAATCCATCAAGAGTTGTTTCATAATGTAGCAATGAACTGACAGGGGAAAAAAAAATAAATTGTACGCTGTTCGCCAGATGACAGCTCGAAGCTGTATTAAACGTTACGAATACGCGGGACGGCGATATGTAATAGGATCATCCAATAAATGTCTCACCCGCGCTCGCGTCCCTTTTTATTTCTATACATCCGATGTCTCTCCTCGACCCTCGAAGAAAAACGATTCGTTAGCCAACTTACCCCCATGAGCACGAACTCACCCCCTAAAAAATGACCGATCGTCCCCCGTCGCGCGGGCTGTTTCCCCGGTGTAGTCCTCGGTCGCCAGACGACGAGAGTAACTTAATAGTAGTACGTACATACACGTCAAACACGTGGGAGTGAACAACACACGCGCGTTGTGTGTACGCACAAAGAAACCTTTGTCTGTTTTTTTTTGGAGGGGGGAGGGCTATATTACATCATTAGGCATTATTGAGAGGACTGTTGTATCGATGTTTCAACGTATTAAATATGAATGCGTTTTTACCTCGTAATTATATTTTCGAAGATAACTTCCTTTTTTCGCGCTTGATTTTTTGTCTACTTTCGAGAATACCTACATTTCGGACATTGCTCGCCGTAATTCGGACTGCCGACGAGTTTTAATTGACGTTCAATTTACGCGTTGCTCACAACGCAATCGCCATTGCATTGTAATCGCCATTTTCGCTTGGAACACTGAATCGTGCGACATAAAGGCCTGCACAAGTGCCTCGTGTATAAATCCGTATTGTTAATTTAGAACGTATATTCCACTTCGTATGAATGAGACAAGGGTATACTTTAGGACTCTCCATTTCGATAAGTAAATCAATGACACTTCGTTATCGTTTGCTTGGTGTGGATATGTGTGCATGAAACGTACAAACAACAATACACACGCACACAGACATTCGCTCGAATACGTTCCACATCGACGAGCAATCGGCTCGCGGAAACGAGCGCTAATTTTCTTAGGAAGATTCTCGTTCTGATTCGAGTCTCGGGGCCACCGGAAAGAACGTTAATGAGAGAACAGAGGAGGAAGGGCGGATGGCGAATCGGAGATGAAAATGAATTGAGTGAATGGACTCGAAGTGCTCCTGAGTGGCGGGAAGTGAGCAACTTCGACGAGAGCGAGCGCTCTAGCCCCTCTCATTCGTGTGTGTTCGTTCTATGTTTCGGAATAAGTAACGTAATCAGGCTAATGTAAGCTAACTAGCCGCCGTTTCTGACGTTCGCGGCGCGTAATTTTAATGCCGCCGCATCAAGCGTTTTTGCTCCGACTCAAAGCAATTGTTGCAAATTGCGATTGTTCAATTTCGTGTTTCTCATAATTTAGAAAAAAATAATTAATCGCGCGCATGTTTTTTTTCCCGTTGGTGAACTTACGGTTCGAATCGAGATAGGGTAATTGTTGTAATTGAAGATGTTACGGACGTGATATTCATCAAGCGAGAGAGAGCCCCTTCGCTTTGCTTATCATTCTGAATTTCAGAGTGGATCGCAATTCCTCCTGTGAGCGTTCCACGCGTGGCCGGGAGGGGAAAGAAATCATCACGATCGGGCGCGCGCTACAATACCATCGATTCGAATTACCTGTCCACACCGACGAGAAAGAGAAAGGGAAGACAGAGAGAAAAAAAGAGAGAGAGAGAAAGAGAGTCTCGATATCGTGTGGGTGATGACTAATAGATTTCGAGACCTGGCCCATCCATCTCGCTCTCTCGAAACCCCCCTCGATACAAATCGATCTTTGGCCGCGGTCACGTTGCGCGCATCGAGGAATATCGTCTATCGATAGATAGCCTAAGCGGTTCTCGTGCCGCTTTTTTTCGACGATGCATTTATAACATTGGCCACGGCCCTGAACCGCCCAGTGTCCGTCCGTTCGCGAGAGACCAAAGCGGTTTGTCATTATAGATGTTCCTTGCCCGTTCAGCTGTCAGAGACGAGCTGGCTAGAGAGAGAGAGAGAGGAACTTCGTTGTCGTTGCTGTGTACTTCGATCGCAACGTGGAGTTGTAAGTTATTCATATATTATATATATTGCGTATAAATCATTCGCGCGTCGAGAGGCAAGACGCGCGCTTACGGTAGAAAAACAAAAGTGTTTTTGAGACGATAAAAGGCACACTGAGATTTGTGTTAGATAACAGCTTCGTGCGAAAATAAATCGGGCAAAGAATGTGACGATTCGTGCGTAATTTCAGAGTCGACAGACAGATGCGTAACGTGCGGAGTATGATACATGATTCATATAACACTTAATATACAAGTTGCGTAAAATCTCATTAATATCGCGGCGAAACGGCAGATGCACATTCTTAAAGAATATTAAATGCACATGTTAATCGCGTATTTCTGGGTTATTTATGTTACCGTTTACATTAGCCGTCCCGTGGCGTTCTTTCTTAATTTACATTTTCACTGTTACATATTTTGCGTGCATTAATAAAAATCGAAAGTTCAACATTTCTCACACGCACACAAATTCCCGTCGAGAAAGTGCAAAAAATATTCGCGGGACACGTGACTTTTTCCACGCATGTTCTACGTATTATACATATTTAATGTGTGTGCCTAGATAAGCATCCGAACGCAGGCAAAATTTTTTCTCTTCGTCATCGCGCGCGTTTGCATTCTCTCGATTCTCGTGAGAAACAAAAAAAATGAGACGGGGGACTAGGCGAGCGGCCGATTAAGAGAAGAATAAAACTTGGACAATTTACGGACCGTTCGCTTCCCGCGGAATAATTGTCATCGGCGATGCACCGTGGCACCGTGGCGCCACTCGGGGCCAATTAGCCGGAGCAATTAAAGAATTACGCCTGGTATTCTGTGGGTATCTCCTCTTAATCCCGGATTCTGCGGTCGATCAGTCCGGTTCAAGGCAAGAGCCGTTCACAACCCCAACAAAGGACAACGATCCGCCGCACAGAGCTCTGTATGTTAACATCTTTGTATGTTAATACAAAGATGTTTTTCGGGTTTGAACCGCGAAAGCATCAAATAAATATCAAATATTATTAATATTTATTATTATATTTTTTACTTTTTAATTTTAAAAGATGTAAAATAGTGAAAATTCAGAAAAAACTTAGAAAGACAAAACTAAAAACTTACATAAATTGTACTTAAAAAATTACAAAACTATGTATATACGAATATTAAATAATATGAACATATCGTCAAAAATATCTCGGTTATTATATTTAAAAAAATAGTTTTATATTAAAAGAGACATATCGATAGAAGTGTGGCAAATTTCTACGTCGAGCGAACTCATTAAAAGCTTGAGCTATTGTAGCCTGTTTCCTTTTCTCTGTCATAGAATAGACCGCTCGAAATATGAGAAAAGAGGATGGAATTTTGTAACGTAGTTAAATAAGATGAAAGTAGAAAATCTAATGACAATATATTTTTGAATACAGAATGAGGCAAGAAAAAAAGGGCAGTCCAAATCGACGTTTACACAATATCTATATTGTTATTTTTAGTTTTTTTAAGATAGACTAAAATGCAAATTTTTTGTCAAGAACAACTTTAGTCAAACAAGTTAGTCACAAATGCCCGTGTCTGACTCCGACAAGATATATGATTTTTTCGTTTCCGACCCATTACAATTAATCTCTATAATAATAAATCTTTCGGTTATGTGACAAGTGTTATTTATTCCATTGCTTGAAATGGTTCAAGGCGTCAATAAATTGAAGCACAATTCAGATAGGTTTTAGCTTTTAAAATCGAATCTTGCGTTACTATTTCTTTTTTGCCTTACAAATAAAACCGATATTTATTTACTTAGAAAATTATATTCGTTTTTTGCTTTAACGTCCTTTAGTCTGAAAAATGCGCTCGTTCTAGACATTAGTCAGACATTAGTCGATAGTACCATTAACGATTAACATTATTCGATAGTTTCGAAGAAGTCGACGAGTCTTTTGCACGCAACTGAATCAACGCGAATTAGATTTATTAATTTTTTTTTTCGTACAACCGCCGATACGAACATTAGCGCGTGAACGCCGTCTCTTAATAACTCCTATAAAAATCGACGCAGTTTTTCCGGGGGCAAACAAGTGAATGGCATTAACGTGATGTTATTGATATAGCGCGCGCCATAGAAAATCACTTTTGCTTCAATGAGAGAGGCCCTCGGCTCCCGACTGCGGCTACACGAAATCTATTTCAGCATCTCCGATATCGAATGAATATACACTCGTTTAGATAAAATCTACACACTTGTTCTATACGGCTGTAGCGAGTTCTATACGGCTGTAGCGAGTTAACCGATAAAAGCAATCTCGGATTTCTTTTTTATCTGGAAATGTCTCTACAAGAATTTTCTCTTACACGTGCGTGTTTGGATCGATATTATACAATTTTTATTTGATAGTTACAGGTAAATTACATTTACACAGACGAGATTGAGATTGTTTTATTTTGATCTTTGTTTTACAGTTAAAATAAATAGAAAAAAAGAGCCGTTCTAAAATCTCTGCGTTATGTTATTTTCCATCGGAGTTAACAGATTATGAAGATGTCTCCGAGTTAAATATGGCGCACCTGTACGCGATCCGTTTTCTCGCACACATTCGTGACTCGCGTCCTTTTTCAGGGCGTGACTCTGAAAAACCACCAAGCATCCAAACAATCCGTCGAATTGTCGAACGAGAAAAGAGGGATGAGGAACGTTGGAGTCTTTGGAGAGACTCATACTGCCTTCTCGCAGGAACCAAAGCCTACCTGACTTATAAAGGTCTATTCATTTTTATTTACAACCGTGGGTCTGAATACCTCTCCGAAAACACGATTTCCCCCATTTCTTTCTCGATTCACTCGCCACCATTGATCTCTGTTAATTCGCGATTTAACTGAAAATTTGGTAAAAACTGGCAGACCAGTTTTCTCAGGTATTCTCGTAACAAATAAACTAATAATTTAACTAAGAACAGATCGTGAAACGTCGACCATTCACGCTTGATCTCGAATTTTTCTGACATAGTTGCTTTTGTAATCTTTGAATTAATATAATGTCGGTCTTAACAAAATATTACAAATGCGCTTTCGAGAAACATAAATCATATTTCTCAACAATAAATTTTACTTTATTTCCGTCTGGACGAGATGAGACGATAAAGCAAACTCATCTCGTAAAGCGGAATTAGCAAGATGCGGGCACTAATTGTTTTGTGACACTTGCGAGATCAATCGATGAATTATCACACTTCGCAAACGAATAGACAACGATCGATTATTGCGATAAGCGCGTTTGTCTGTATCTATGACAATTATGCGGGCAATAAAACAACCGTCTGTTTAATAGCAGTCAACGATTCAGAAAAGCGACCGGTCGAAAACCGGTTTTTCTTCGGTAAAGTAGTCGATATCGTTGCTCGTTCGAAACTTCCGCGTCATGCTTATGAAATGCGCGCGAGAAAATATTAAAACACACTTGCCGAAACTGATATTTCCGAGAAAAGAATCCCGAGCGGTTTTAAAAATGAGAGAGCGATGATCTTCAGGTAAGAGAGCGAATAACTGTTCGTTCTCGCTTGGAATATAAACTGTTTCTGGGAACGCGCGCCGGGATCGTATATCTTCTCAAACAACAATGCCGAAGTCACCTCATCTATTCACTTGGCTATTTCGATATAAACGCAAGAAGACGAAAATCTGCTCCAGAAAGAGATGACCGGATTCCATTTCTTTTTTCCATCTGGCTTCACGACCTTTGCCTTTTCAAGGAATGTGTGCGGATTTTTCCCGTGAAGAGACTTTATTCGGAAAAACACCGACCGTGAATCGTGTTCTGATTACAGTTGAATTTTTGGTTTTTTACAAAATATATATATATATTATTTACATGTGTTTTATTTAGTTATTTCGCAACATTTGTTCCGCGCCGTAAATTAAAATCCGCGAGTTAAACTCTTGATGCAAAATTGTTAAGTAAGATCGAGATTGCTCCGCTATCTCTCCCGTGCGAAAGATTTCGCAGTGATTTCAACTTCGCATCGTTCATATAATTCTCTTACATTAGTAGCGTGCGGGCTATTTTGAGAGAAAAGATAGATGATTTCTTTCTGACACCATCTGACCATTACCTTTCTAACACAGAAAGATACAATCACGCGGTGAGTCATTAAATTGCAAATCTCTCGCGAGGTATACATACAGGAAGCGCGGGGGCTTCGAGAACGCAACGTGCGTTCCTTCTCGTTGCGATCATTATTCAAGTACCTAGCATGCATGGGCGCGAAATGTTCGATTTCCTTTAGCAGCAAAGCGAATCGAGGAAGGGGAATCGTGCCATCGGGAATGACTGGACGAACTTCCTGGCATTTTATCTGGTAGTAAGTATCTTGTCGCCTAGCATTAGTGTACCACCCAGCCTCAGTTGGGGTGACAGATTCTTATCTGCAAAGCGAGGAGACATGCCGTCTCACGCCGAGCTGGTTTCTCACTGGTCACACCTACGTTCGCATCCTTCAATGCGGATCGCGTTACTACCGCGTGATCCTGACCGAGATCCTTCATTCGATATTGCGCTCCTATTCTTGCTCCGTTCATTCGTAACTAATACGCGGGCTACGCGGGAGAGGAGATGATCCTTTTGGCAGGTAGCCAAAACGGGACATCGTGATTCTCGCATCCGCGCACCGCGCGACCTTATCGAGAGAGAGAGAGAGAGAGAGAGAAAGAGAGAGCAACCTGCGACTGCTGCAACATTTTAAACGTCAGTCGCTGCTTTGCATCCGAGAACAATCTCGAATCGAAGATCACACATCGAGAACATTTCAAGGTATACGGTCTGCGCGCATTCGAAAAAGCGGCACCGCGCGTGAACTAATGTGAAGTTTATTTAAGAATTGTCGGTTTAATTCTTTTTGATAAAAATCTGTCAGTGTTATTAATTTATTGACAATTTCTTTGACAGCAAAGACAGCAAAAACCTAATCTTTTATTAAAAGAAGTACCTAAATACGCAAGAAATACTTGCAAAAAAGTTTTATCGCAATGTCTTTTCTCTCTCCTTCGGATTATTTCTTTTTCTTTTTTTTTTTTTTACATATTCGTCTGTCGGTTTAATTGAAGAGTCATTGCAATGTTTTTAATACGGGTCATGTTTACCACGAATTCGATCACAATGATTCGTACGAATCAGGGGCGAGGGGAGCAAAAGGAGAACAAAAATACGATCGGCGCGATCTTAATAACCGCCGAGCCAATCGTATCCTTCGAGAGATATACACCGAGAGTCGGCAGCCGGCCGTTTGAATGGAATAATTAGATGATTATCTTTTATTTATCCGCGGCTTTGATCAGCCGCTCTTGCGGCATAAAAGGACGCCATTTGCAATTATCCGAGAGAAAAAGAGAGAGAGAGAGAGAGAGAGGCGCAGAGCGCGCGGTATCACCAACAGGAATGATACCTCTATTATAATCAAGCCTCCCATTACGAAACCACCCCTTTTATTTAGCATCGATCCCAGGAAAGGAAAATGACTAAAATATACGTGTGTTTCTTGCTTTTCCTCCGACATGCGCGTATATAATTCGGTTATTTCGTGAATTATTCACGTTATGCGGGAACAAAGCGGGAGAACCGCAGTGAATAGAGAAAATTAGAATTGCCCGTCGTTATTCCGAAAACTCGCGGAAATGAGGTAAAATTCCATAATTAAGTGCAAAGTCTCTGCGTTAATACAAATTGACGTCAACGCTCGAGAAGGAGAGTAGATTTAAATGATTTTTTTCTCAACAAATCAATTCTGTCCGTACTACGCGATCCGCCCAGCTTCGTTCTTTCATCACATTCATTGAACGCGCGTAGGGTAAAAAGCGAAAATCTTCCTTTTTACTCTAAACATCTAAATCACGCGGAGGGGGGCGGCCGGCTGCGTCGCCGTTACCCATTGATCGGATCACGAAAGGCGCGGGGAATCCATTATGCGGCTGTTAGAACGAGAAATTGAGCAGCTTTTGGATAATTTTATGGAACCCCTAGTGTGGTCCAACATACGACGAGACAAACGTGTGAGAAATAGATCGCGTTGAGTAGGTAGGCAGTTTGGTGTATTCGCCGCGCCACGAGGAAAATGGTAGTTTCAAGGTTTAGTAAATGGGACGAAGAAGTTCGGAATAGAACTTCTGAACACGCGTCATCGTCGCACGCGAGAAAAAAAGAAAAGTATGGTAACTTCAGCGGGAGCATAATGGGTCTCGGGCAAGCAGCAAGATCGGCGTAGCGTCTTTATTGTGACTTAGTAGTAAAAAGTTTGACCATAGTACCACCCAGGCCGATTACTACCATCACTGATCTATGAAACCGGCGGTGGCTTCTCGTCGTTTCGAATTCAGTCAAATTTGGTCGTGTGACCGAAAGGAACCTTCTTTTGTTAGCAAGGTTTTGAATGTCAAAAACACACAATGCAGGATCATTTCTTTTTTTCTTTTTCCTACATATGTATTCCGTTCTTAACTTTCATGACCGGATATGCCATTTTTAAGAAACACAATACGAAGCACACGCTCGTAATATGAAAATTTTATAAGTACTTCGCAACCTCTGGTTTTTGCCTCTAAATCACTTGAAATCATCGAGAAACCACAAATTCTTATGACCCTAATAAAGTCTAAAAAAACATGCTTTTCTCTCGACGCGTGCATATGAGAGAGATACTGCGCAATTGCTTGCACAAAATTATCAAAGTCGAAAGCTTAGAAAAGTGAAATTAAAATTAAAGATTGCATCGTGGAAATAAAAATAAAGTGTGACGTGAAAAACCGAAACTAAAGTAAGATGTAATTTCTCGTTTCCACATTTTAAGGTATACGAAAGTAGAATGCCAGAAAACACATCTCTATCTTTTCTTACTTTTGTAGAGTTCTTGCATTGACATTTTATATATTTTTGTTATTTTACCTGCAAAATTTGATAAATGTCTCCGCTATTTACGATCAAAATTTTGACATTATGACACGCATGCAAATAAAAAAAATGCTCCTAAACGTTTTTCTCAGCTAACAATATTTTTCCCGAAAAATAAATTCTCTTGTCGAATAATTTCGAAGTGTCATCTTAGATCGATTTTATTGGCTTTTTTGCTGACAATTTTTTTCTTAAAACATAAAAACTGTTACAAAGAAATTTGCAAAGTTTATGAGATCATGTTATATACTTAGAAAACGTTTTTATCAAAAGAAAAAAAAAGAAAAAAATAGAAAAAAAATAACAATTACTTAATGAGAAACCTTGGAAAAATATGGGAAAATAAGTTCTCGTAACGCGTTTTTCATCGCAACGTTCAGAAGAACGAGGTGGTCAGGCAAGAGGGATGCAAATCGTAAAGAGGAAAATCTATAAACCACTACCCGCTATAAAGGTTTATGACGTCTGACCTTATACACGATGCTACATATATCTCGGGCAAGCGGAAGTTAAACCTTCGTACGTTTCATTTTACCTTTTTGTATGAAATACGGAGATTTGCGAGGAACAAGCGGTAGAAAAAGCGTAACGAAAAACAGAAAGATTTTTCTCAAGGAGACACATTCGTTTTGCTCTCCTTATTTTATTTTATGAAAAACAACATTGGAAATACGTGGAAAAAATAAAATTTAGAAATAAAAAGAACCAAAAGACGAACAAGACAGGCAATTTATGTCTATGAAGTATTACGTAAACTTAGCATATGTATCGAACTTTAGAAAACATCGCGCGTGCACAGATAAAAATTGTGTTAAATTTTTTCGTTCGCAGTATCGCGCGGCATATTTCGCTCGGAAATTCTAAACTAATTCGGAGCACGATCGCTACTTGCTTGTGCCGGCCGAGCCGAAAATCCAGTTCGCGAGAACGCTCTGAAGCATCACCGATGACCGTTGGGGATATATAAGCAGCCATCATCAGCATCAGTACTCACTGGCACGTCGTTGCACCGGCTAAATCATTAGACACTCAAAAGCACGAGCCCCCCGTGGTTTCGAGCATTAGTTCATCTGTCTCTGGTTCGCTCCGCAGCCGTTCTCCTTCCCGACTCTCGTGCTTCTCCCAATCTCGCCTCTTCCACTTGTACCTTCCTTCTTTAGCAATCTCTCGCTCCTTCACCTCCGCTCCACTTCCTCCTCTTATTTCTACCTGTCCTTCTTCGTCTTTTCGTTGCAACATTTTCTTCTTTTTCTTCTCCGATCATTGCTTCCTCTTCTTCGCCACGATGTTGTCTCTTCCTTGTCTCTGTTATCACGTCTGGTCTTTCTTTCGCGGCTTGTCCCTCTTATATGCTCTTCTATTCCCGTCCAAGAAGGCGAAGAGGAGGGGGAGGAGGTTCGGACGTTGCGTACTGCTTAATATATGAATCTCACGCATCGAACCCCATCGCGCGGCGGGATACAGCGAACGACATGTGTTTCTCTACTCTCGGGATCCTCTTCCACCCTTCCTCACGGTCCGTCCTTCTTTCTCCATCTCGATTCCGTCGCGCGTTTCTCGTCTCGCTCTCGAATCCGCTCGTCCTTATTTTACGAGCATTGTTCGGAAAATTGAACGCATTGCTGAGTACTGGATACGTGATAGTCGATCGCGCGAACAAGATTTACATACGCGGACACACAAAGTGTTTATCGTGTTCTCAAATACCGTAATACAATAAACGTTTAGTTATTTTC